>LWMK02000545.1:0-46468 GCA_001693075.2 Taenia saginata
AAGAGAAAGCAGTTGGCATTAGTTTCAGTGGCGTCTACAAATCACTTACTTCCACCATCATGGGGTGCTACCCTGCTATCAGCGATAGGAAAGCCCCACCCACGAAGACAACAAGCCCCAAAGCATTGCTTTGCAATCGAGTCAAATGTCACAGAGTAAAGCAATTTCTTTGCATGGGTGAGACGGTGGCACTTGAACAACTTGAACAATCACTTAAAATCAGCGCCCGTCA
Organism: Taenia saginata; assembly: GCA_001693075.2. Taxonomy (NCBI): domain Eukaryota; kingdom Metazoa; phylum Platyhelminthes; class Cestoda; order Cyclophyllidea; family Taeniidae; genus Taenia; species Taenia saginata. The sequence goes on from LWMK02000545.1 coordinate 233, forward strand.
CGCATAATTCAGTGTCTTCTCCAGCAGGGCTACAAATCAAGCAGGCACTTTCGATGTAGCCTTACTTGTCGCTGCAGCTACCTGAGGACGTTGCACAGCATTCTCATAGTTGGCAGCTGTGGAAAGGAACTGCGTTCAATGCTGGGCGCAGTTACAGTCACTGTAACTAACTAACTAACTAAATAACTACCTAACTAACTAAATAACTAACTAACTAACTTACTTACTTACTAACTAACTAACTAACTAACTACCTCCTCCAGAAGATCCGTTACCAATTGCAAACTGGTCACTTTCACCAAAATCAAGCTATCAACACCTAACCTACTGCTCGCAGCTTCCATACAACTGAATTGTGGCAGAGATTGCTAAAAACTTCTTTTTAATCAACAAAGCACTTAAGGAGACAAAACCTTTCTCTTACCCGGTACTGCTGGTGAATTATAAGAAGCTAATGGAACCTCTCCCAAGTTTGGTAAGCTCTTGGCACCGGGTGAATCGTAGCACTCAATCGGAAAGGGGGCGCTGTATGGAAGTTGCAAGAAGACGGTGAGCACGAATTGGCAACGCAGGCATCAGGGTTAGATTCCAATTCAGCAAAAATAGGTGTTAGTGCAACCTCACTTGCCTTTGTTTTTGAGGGCTGGGAATCCTGCAAGAAAACACACACATAACAACAACAAACAAACAAGTTACAATTCGATCGTGAGGTCAAGATTTCGTGCTGAAAGCCCGTACTTCACGGCATTTCCATGCAAATACTTGTAAACTAGACCTCAAGTGATTAAAGAGTTGATGGCAGGGGAAGGTGGGTAAGAGGTAGCTTCGTTGCTGATGGTGGATGCTAGGACAGTCTGAAGAGAAGAAACGTACGCTTCACCACCGCGCACAGGTGGTTCCTCTTTGCGCGAGTGTTTGAAGCATGGAATCCGCTTGCGGAAGATATAGAGTAGGACCAGGAGGAGTATGATGATGATGAGAGGAATGAACACTCCCAGCAGTATTTTCAACAGTCTGTTATCTGCAACCGAAAACCACACGAAATGCAATGCGTGAATCAGTGTGAAGTTCAGAAGTGGCAGTGAAGACATGTGATGAAGGGCATTACTAAGCCCTGAATATGGCAAAAGTCCAGACCCTAATATAGACCTACTGCTCGAGGCTAAAAATGCTAGTGCCAACGTCCTCTTCTGCGAACGAGTCAATAGGAGGTCGTGGCAATTAGATAAATCGAAACAGGAGCAATTGAGGGTAGACACAATACAACACAAAGGTAGAAAAAAGTGGAAGCTGAGAACATCCCTTTGGTGGAGGAATGCATTTGGCGAATTCAGCTTCGCGTCATTCCACTTCTACATGGACTTCATTTGTGTCCTCCTGCACAAACAGAGCGGACATCCACCCCAATGGAATAGGTGAACAGTTCATGCAGACTTCATCCAAGACACTATGCTTTACTCCAACGCATATTTGTGTGTCTAACAAGCAATGCAAACCTTCAACACTGTTCAGTTGCAGAAATCGGAATAGGCATCATGATGTCAGTAAATAGCTACAATGAGCAAGTGCTTCTTACCCGAGGGCGTTGTTGCGCTTGTACAGAGGGGAGGACCGCAAATAAAAACCCCTGCATTGGAGCCTAACTTGGGCGCAAGCGAATCATTAGGTGAGCCTAATAATGTCTCTCTTGAATAGATGGACGCTGTCCTCGCTGATGACTGGTAGATGGAGGCCGAGGAATATGTGTGACAGATTTGCACACAGAATTTGTAGGTCGTTGAGGGTGAGAGATCTGCCAACGTGCATTGGAGGTCTCCTGCTTTCCCCCGACAGTACCTTTCTTCAAATCCATTGGCATATGCATTGTACACATCCATCCCGTCACTGCCACTTGCTAACCCCCATGACACATTCACTGCGTTTGGACTCAGCAAAGTCACAGCGACGTCGCTTGGTGCTAAAATGCAAAAAAATGACTGCGGCAATCCGTGTTTCATGATTGATCCGCGTTGATGCGTGGAAGAACAGTTAATCATTATGCCAGTGCCAGTAGGATCGCAGAGCACGGAATGTCATTCCCACCAGTAACACAGCCCGCGAAGTGTAAACAGTGCATCTACTGCAACTACATTCCAGATCCACGGATCAAAGTCATCGCCAACATAAGCACATTTTCAATCAAATTACTCCCCTTCCAAGTTAGTCAGTTGCACCTTGCACTTCAACACGAAACAGAAGGCGAGTGAATGCCACGAAGGCTACCAGTGGTGAAACAGCCAACACGCGATTAAACCAGTGGTGCGATCGGTACGACGGTTGGTGGGTGGATGGGTGAGTGAGTGAATGAGTGGATGCATTGTGAGGCACGTCTCTGCACAAACTGAACGCATTACACGGTGGCCAAGGCAACCACTACTTCGTCCACACACGCACACACACACGCGCACATTCCCCTAACACTCGTGCCAGCGCCAGTGACAATCTGTCCACACGTCACACTTGCTCAGAATGCCTGCAGTGTGTAGAGATGTGCACACACCAATGCTACCACCCAACCAGTGAAGCAAGACCACACTGCAAGTCGCTCGATCACTAGTAAAGCTACACAATTACAACATTGGTTCTTTGGAGAAGGAGCATACAAGAAGACGCAACTGTTGCAGATGAACAGTTTAAAGCATAGAGGAGCTAAAGACATCCAATTTTGGCCAAGAACAAAAGAGATAGAGTTGCACAAAGCAGCACAGGCATCTACACCACCACCACCACCACCACCATGTCTTCCATCATCCACCTACACTTCACGAAAAATCGCGCAGCATGCGCTCTTTGCAAATTGTGATGAGGTTCGACTCAATGACACTAACTTATAATGCGGCAGTTCAGGAAACCCCAGAACACTACCACTCACAAATCACCATGATGAATGTGTGGTGAGAGAAATCACCTCAAGTCAACCCTCTGCAATCAGTTTTCAGTGGCCAAGCGGCCACTTCCACCCACAACACTCTCTGCCACCATCCATTCTCGGGACAACAAGGCACATTCCCAATCTAAGAGGGGCTGCCTGTGTGGGCCATCTAAGGAGGTGCTGTGGGGCATAACCATGTGATTGTGTGGAGAAAGCACTCCTCCGAAGACTAAGAAAACCAAAACTAAAGTGCAAAGAAAAGTAACTCTCGACAATGTATGGGAAGACAAATAAAGTCTACAAAGCAGCATGTTTAGGAGAAAGCAAATCTGAACGCAAGATGTGCTAAACGTGGTGAGATGACTTGAGAGCAAGAAGCTTTCTTGGCAACAACAGCTTCACCACTAACCACGAGGCAACGTTTAGTCGCTTTCATTCTCTGAACGAATTTCGGTAAAGTGAAACATGTAAGCATCCACACAGTTGGCAGGAGCATTTCAAGTGACTAAACCATCACCATGTCCACCCTTCCCACCAATTTTATATCTGTGCTCCGACGCAAGCCTGTGACCACGCACTCCACAACTACTGCAGCACAATTTAAAAAGTGAGCTCACACAGGCGCCGGTCAAGTTGCAGTGTTCAACTCTGCTGTGAATATATGCGTCCGACATGGACTGCAATCGACGCCCCCTGTCAACGTGACAGTGTCACTGAAACCTTCACCAATGTTGTATACTCGCCAGAGGGGCTTTGTGCATGTCACACACAAGTCAACTTTTCTCACCTTTCATTGGGATGGCTGTGTTTCCGCAGACGGCTCTGCTACAAATGTATTTGTCCGATTCGCAAAAAGAGACGACCTCACGGAATCCATCACTTGACACATGTTGAGCGCCTTTGACGATCGCCGTTTTTCGATGACAGTTTCGAACACACACTGTGTAGGGGATGCGTGGTGAGAGACCGCCAATTGTGCAGTGGGTTACATAATTGGTCTCCGTGCAGTTTTTCTCCTCCCATCCTGCTATATATGCAACAACCTCCTCTCCAAATTCCTGGTCACTCGCCACCCTCCATGTTACCGTCACTGCGGTATGATTTGTGGCATCCACTTGGACGTTGGTTGGAGCTATAAAATATAGGGAGAAGACGTCGCAATTCATCATCAAATACTTTCATTTTTCCCACAGACTAAGCAGCGCCGGCTGCACTATCTCTAAAAACAGCATCTACACCAATTATGAGGCTACCATTGCAATGCATTGTTTAACCCATCCGGTCAGTGTCTCGCCTTCAGTCGACTACTTCCACTCACGAAATTCTCATCAAGTGATAAGAGGAGGGTGCGCCCTTAATGCAGAGCACTACACACAAGTCTTGAGGGAGATACAAAACGATGCCAGCGAACATAGGCGATAAAAGCATCTTGTGCGTTTACCTTGTTGTATCGCCGATGAAGCAGGTGCAATACAGAAATGCACATCAAAGACACCGCAAACTCATTCCACACCACCTGGTGTGCAACGCACGCAGTGACTTCACACGAATATCGGTGAAGCTGCAACACTCAATGCTGATACCAATTCCCTGACTCCCACGTCCAACACAAAATCTCGCATGCCGTCACACCTCGCCTTATATCAAAGTGAAGCTACCGAATAAGCGCTACGCCATTAGCGTGCATTCACCAAGGGCAATAAGTCAACATTTCTCACCTCCCGTGGGAATGGTTATGTAACCGCAGACGGCATCGCTGCAAGTGTAGTTGCTAGTTTAGGCGATATTGGCAACCNTAGGCAGCTAGTGCATTGCTGCGAGATTGGCTATGAGCAAAATAAAACCGCGAATGCCTACACCGTTAGTGGCTGCATTTCGAAAAGGGTATGATAACCTCTTCCACCTTTTCACCGACTTCATTCCTGTGCTACGATTTGAACACGCAGACAGCTCAATTTGGAGCATCCGCAACAGGATGCACGCGACAGTATTCACACAGCCTGCGATCCAAACATTTCGTACGCCTCATATCCAGTGTGTGATTACACATGTAGTCAATCCACACATAAAATCATGCGGCTAGAACCACAACGGCAGTGCGTCACTACTGCACGTTCACTAGACACAAAGCACAGACTGAAAAATACGTCAGAATGACCCACCTTCCATGGTTAGTGTCACACTACCGCACTCAGCATTGCTGCAAATGTATTTGTCTGTTTCGACGATCGTGGCAACCTCAAAGTGATCACCACTTGACACCAGTCGGGCGCCTGCCAAGGAGGGTGGTGCAGCTACCGCGGTCACCAATTTTGGATGGCAGTTTCGAACACACACGCTGTAGGGAATGTGTGGTAAGAGGCCACCAATTGTGCATTCGACGCTTCCGTTCTCTGCAGTGCACTGTTTCTCTCCCGATCCTGCGATGTATGCAGCATACACGTCCACTGTTTCCCTGTCACTCGGTGCCTTCCATTTTACCGTCACCTCGGTATGACCCTTCGGAGTCAAAGCAATAATCCTTGGTGCTTAAAAACGTAAAAATATATTGAGATGCANGGGAAAAGTCAATGGAAAGAAGGAAGCAGAGGGCAATTATCTTCAACTACGTAAGCAAAAGCAAAGAACACATCTGGAAATTAATGCCACGAAGGGCAGGAAGGTTCGGATAGAAGCTGCGCACAACGCAGTGGGATTATTTGCTGTAAGGGAGCGTTGGTTGCAACAGTAGCTACATCACTAGCCAAGGGACAACATTTCATCACCTCTACATTGCGAACGAATTCAAGCTAACTGGAATCTATTAGCAGCCACACAGTTAGCAAGCACATTTAAGGAATCGACACCACCACCTCGTCTACCCTTCCCAATGACTTCATTTCTGTGCTGCGGCTCAAACACTATGACCACTCCTTCCAACGCACCCTCTGCATAACACAGAAAGTGAGTTCATAAAGGCTTCCGTCAAGCTGCAATGCTTAACTCTCCTGCCAATTCGTGCGTCCTACGTGGACTTCACAATCGTTCAGCTTTTCATTCGGCACCATTCCTCACAGTGCTGGTGCCACAGTGACAATGCGCTTTTACTCCACTTTCACATTACGGACTTCGCATGTAGGATCATGGGTTAACGAATCTCAAACGCACCTGGTGCACATTACATGTCGTGACTTCACACAAACCTCGATTAAGTGGCAACACCACACAGTGACACAATTCCTTGTCTCCTGCATTTAAAAGTCGCTCTCTATCAAACAGAAGCTACCGAAGACGAGCTACACCATTAGTTGGCTCCACACTAACTAATGCAGAAGCGACTCACCATGCTAACGAATGCATTAGACATCCAGTTTACTGCAAGCTATCCCCATCTTCAACACAACCTATGCAGCGTTTTCTTCGCATGCACTGCAACAACACATCACCTATGGCCACACCTCGTCCGACAGATCGTAGCTTCTGCTGATCCCGCTTGTGCACCCTCACTGCATTCTCGCCTCTCAACTACGACAATCAACTCTAAATGCCTTCAGTTGTTCACCTCAGTAGAAGAACCACTCAAANCCAATCAAAAGCGTGATTTTGTGGAGATAAACTATTTCTCAATCGGTATTATCACGCACCGCTTATAATTTGCTTTGCCCTGAATCTTGCCGTACTTCTCACTCACTCACTCACTTACTCACCCACACCGCTGCACGCAAAAATCACTCCCACAAAGACCTCGCCTTTCCACAACTACCCACATCTTGTCAAGTACTATGCCATGTCTATCCAATGCTTGCACAAGGGCATATTTTTCCAAGACTGTCAAGAAAACATAAAAAACATCCGGAAAATAGTGCGATGAATAGTGGGAAGGTTGGAATAGAAATTGCACAACACGCGATGAGACAATGTGGGTGTTGGGAGCGTTGATTGTAAAGGCAGCTACATAACTCCCCACATGACAACGTTTACTCACTTCCACATTGTTAGCGAATTTAAGCTACAGGAAATCTCTTACCATCAACGCAGTTTGCAAGTGCATTTCAAGTAAACACACGAACACCTCGTCTGCCTTTTCCAACGACAACATTCCGTGCAGCGACACAAACACTATCACCACTCCTTCCAAACCACCTGATGCGCACTGCAGAAAGTGAATTCACATTGGCTTTTATCAGGATGCGATGCTCAATTCTTCTGCTACTTTTGTGCCCCATATGGAATGCTGAATCTCCCAACATTTCCTTCTGCACCATCGGTTAAATTATTCCGTGCAGCGACACAAACACTATCACCACCCCTTCCAAACCACCTGATGCACACTGCAGAAAGTGAATCACATAGGCTTTTATCAGGATGCGATGCTCAATTCTTCTGCTACTTTTGTGCCCCATATGGAATGCAGAATCGCTCAACATTTCCTTCTGCACCATCGGTTAAATTGTGAGTACACTATTATTCCACTTTCACTGGGCATACTTCGCATGCAGGAAAAAAAGCATATCTCACCTTCCATGGGAATGGCTANTTATTCCACTTTCACTGGGCATGCTTCGCATGCAGGAAAAAAAGCATATCTCACCTTCCATGGGAATGGCTATGTTACCGCAGACGGCATCGCTGCAAGTGTAGTTGCTAGATTTGACGAGTTGAGCACCTGTGAATGAGGATGATGTGGCACTCGTGGTCACCGTTTTCGGGTGACAGACTCGAACACACACGTTGTAGGGAATGCGTGGCAGAAGACCACCTATCGTGCAATTGACGCCGCCTTTTTCTGCAGTGCAGTGTTTCTCTTCCACCCCAGCAATGTATGCAGCAATCACGTCCTCGCATCAGTGTCATTCGGCGCCTCCCATTCCACCGTCACCGCAGTATGATTCGTCGCATTCAGTTTGATGTTGCTCGGTGCTAAAAGATGTGAAAGCAATTGTGAATGCAATACCTGTTGCCTGATTGCTCCAAGTAAGCTAATGGAGGAGCGTCTCATCATGCCATCGTGTGCATGGACACGATGCAGTGCAGTCTTGCACCCCACCTCACCCAACATCTTCTTTCCAACAGACACAAAATGCGACCATAGCTTCTGTTTATTCCGTTCGTGCAGTCTTACTGCATCAACGCCTCCCAACTCCGACAATCGCCCATTAATGCCTTCAATCCGTCACCTCACTGGAAATGCTGGGATCCACAATTCGTAGGGCGGATTCTATTAACCTGACAGTAGCTTAGAAGCCTGTTTGCGCAGCCCTGTTTGACTTCCTTATAAAGCCCTTGCTAACACGATTAATGCACTTCTCTACGTAATGCCTCCAGGTTAGATAAACAGAGGTAGAACTTGAGGTTCAAGAATTTGCCACCTAAACACGCACTCCAAGCAGATCAAAACTACAGATCTCTCCAAGTCCAAAAGCGTCATAATTTTTTTCCAACAGATTACATCGCTCTCACACGCAAAGCAGTGTTGCTCACAGTCTCTATTGGGCATATCTTAGGCATGCGGATTGTGCACCACAACAATGCCCAATTTGTGGCCCCAAAAGTAGCTTTCCCAGCTACCATTCACCAGCAGCAGACCTTCAAAAGGAGGCGTTTAATTGTCATGAGACGACTAGAAATACCCCAGAACACCGACATTTGCAAATTACCAATGATAATGTTGCATTCAGGAGACTATCAACATGCTGGAAGCCATTCCTAGCACCGACACCGCCTGTGTAGCATGGTCATGCCCTTCATTGTGGCGTAACAACTCCTCATTCTTGGCCACACCTCATCCGATTGATTTGTGACCACCAACACATCACCACATCCCACCCTACGGTGACCTTCCTGACGCAAACCAACAGCAACACAATCCCGTTGAGTGCAATCACTCCCTTTCCCTCTACCCAACTTCACACATCCACTTTGTCACTCCTCAACAGGTGTGAACAGCAAATCGCTTTGAAGCAGGATCAACTGCCTCACAGTTGCCAGCAAATCCCATCCATTTCCTCAATTCTGCTATCATGAAGTCCTTGCTAATTTTAATTAGCAGAAAAAAACTTATAAAAACGTTCTCGCCTTCTGGTATGGAGCACAATTAGGGACGGGCACAGGTACCAGTAAAAAAGTATCAATTCGTAGATGAGAAAAAGCAAAACAGTTCAATTCAAATTACTCCGTTAGGTTTTCTTTGACAAGCAATTGCACTTTCCCATTGAAGCACTCCATAGTGCAAGTAAGGCTAATCCACTGGCTCTGCCGTCACTTCCAGAGAAACAAAACGCAAACTCGAGGAAAGCCGCTAGCAAATGGAGACTGCGAAGCTCTCCAAGACCAAAGGCGACATTATTCATTTCAACAAATTACATCGCTCCCACACGCTAGGCAGCGTTATCAACTCTACCTGCAGGAGTCAAATCTTAGGCGTGCGGACCACCCACTACAACACCTCCACTCAATTCGCTTCCTCCAATTTCCTCCCTCTACCACCGTCCACTTACATTTCACGAAAAACTACGCAGCATGAGCACATCGCAAGTTGTGGTAAGGTTCGATTCAATGACGCTAACTTATAATGCGGCAGTTCAGGAAACTCCAGAACATCACCATTCACAAATCACCATGATAACTGTGTGATGAGAGAAATCACTTCAAGTCAACCCTCTGCAATCCTTCCTTCAACCCATCCAATCAGTGTTCAGTGGCAAAACGACCACTTCCACCCACAACACTCTCTGCCACCATCCATTCTCGGGATAACAAAGCACATCCCCAATCAAAAGGGACTGCATGCGTGTCTTCAGAGGCACCCAAAATGCCACCGCCTAACAGGAACACAGAGGACTCAAAGCCTCTTGCGCATTTCACCCTCCACTTTCACCGCCAGTGAGCTATAGCCAACACCATCTCAAGTGCATGCAAAGGCATGCAAAAGTGTGCTCAAGTGCAAGTCAAGAAATCACAACCAGGATGTAAGGGAGCTAGTGCATTGCTGCGAGATTGGCTATAAGCAAAATAAAAACCGCGAATGCCTACACCGTTAGTGGCTGCATTTCGAAAAGGGTATGATAACCTCTTCCACCTTTTCACCGACTTCATTCCTGTGCTACGATTTGAACACGCAGACAGCTCAATTTGGAGCATCCGCAACAGGATGCACGCAACAGTATTCACACAGCCTCCGATCCAAACATTTCGTACGCCTCATATCCAGTGTGTGATTACACATGTAGTCAATCCACACATAAAATCATGCGGCTAGAACCACAACGGCAGTGCGTCACTGCTGCACGTTCATTAGACACAAAGCACAGACTGAAAAATACGTCAGAATGACCCACCTTCCATGGTTAGTGTCACACTGTTACACAGAGCATTGCTGCAAATGTACAACCACGCAGCATGGGAAAATATTCAAATCAAGGGAACAGCGCATCACTACAGCGCATTCATAATCAATTTAGAAATATAAGTCAATATTCCTCACCTTTAATGGAAATGATTATATTTCTGCAGTCGGCGTCGCTACAGGTATAGTTGTCTGTTTCGATGATCGTGGCAACCTCAACTTGATCACCACTTGACACCGGTTGAGCGTCTCCGAAGGAGAGTGGTACAGCCTTCGTGGTCGTCGGTTTTGTGCTACAATTTCGAGCACACACTTTGTAGGGAATGCGAGGTAAGAGACCACCAATTGTGCACTGAGTCCCATTTTTCGACTTGCAGGATTTATCCTCCCATCCTGCAATGTATGCCACAATCTCAGCCATTTCATTCTTTTCACCCAGTGCCCGCCAAGTTACGTTTACTGCGGTATGATTCGTAGCCTTGCAATCGGTGATGTTTGGAGCTAAAAGACATGGAGGTAATTGATAGTGAAATACCCATTCTTTGTCTGCTCCTCATGAAATATTGCAGAAGGAGCTAGTCTACCCGTCCTATGCACCAGACTCGCTGTGTGCTTCAGGCCATTTCTACCGCCAGCAATGCATTTGCCACACATTGAGATGATCTCACTTATTACTTTTGCCTAAATATTTAACAACCACCGCTACATAATGTTTGCCTCTTTACTTTCTTCACTATTTTTTTTTTCTGTGGCAAAAGTGGATGCTAACCAAACTTGCTCTGATCATCTGCAGCACTCGGAACAAATGCACACCTACTGGGCCTTCCTCGACTGTTGAAACAGTCCAACATCACAATCAGCATGACAAACTCGCCTGACTCACACACATCCTCTTTCCTTTTTAAGTTGGATGTATGTTGCGCTTGTCTAGTGCATACTGTTTAAAATGACCGGTTACTGCACATGATGTCTTTACAAAAGGCAAATGTTAGGGGCGTCCAGTTGCAAGCGAGGACCAACGCTATAGGCAAAGCCATTTGCCCCATGTTAGATAAAGTTTTGATCTACCGACTCTGATAAGGCAGTGCCGATAAGCAATTCATCCATTTAGCTGAGTGTTGATGCATTTGCAATGCATTTCACCCCTTCCACGTATAAACCACGCATCCCAACTTTACTTTATCCTATTGCACTCTCGTCCATAGCACCAGACGTCTGAAACACACAATCCGCCATAATGATTGCATGGTAGGAAGAAGCAAATTATTGTACCACTCTACAGCAATCACATGGCTTTGCATGTGGATTTTTATCTTTTTAATTTAATCAGCATTCATTGTTCAGCCGACCAATCTCACCCGTGATTCGCGTTGTCAATACTTGTGTTTGGAAACGGCTGGTGCATTTTTAATCTCCACAGAGTAAGAGCGGTCTTGGCGACAGACAGAAGCGCACGCATTCAATGCAGCTTGTGCTCTTGCACTCTGTGGTTCAAATGGTTAGGAGCAGATATGCTAGTTTGTCATTTCGCATAAGCAAATTTTGTTAGTGTTTGTGGTGTAATGATTAGAGTGAGATGGCACAAACCTGATGGCCTTGTTGCAGGAGTGGGTCTGCAAAGTAGAAGATGAAGGAAAGTTTCATCCAAGTTACGTTTGGTCAGTTTCTCATTTATATTATTCTCTTTTTACAATTGATCCGTGTTCGATTTTTTCAACTCAAATGCTGTTCGCTGTCTCCAACTAGCGATGGAGATGGTATAAATTTTAGATTTAGGATCATTAGAAGTCGTCTTTAATTGAATGGATGAGTCATCAAAATGTTGTATCTGTTAATCCAGCTAGAGGATTCAGCCTTTGTAATGGTATTGGCATAAAGGCGTGTCTTACCTCCTACAGAATATGCAGCGATAGCGCCTTCCTAAGCACACGAATTAAGCTGTTAGGCTTGACGACCTACTGCNACGTGGGTAATTGCCACTTCCTACCACTTATTCGCCAGCATTATTCAACGACAAACTATGCAAGAGGACAAAGCAGCGTCTACACCGTGTGACAGGGGACCGTCAAAAGCCAACGGTCTAAGTGGTAATAAAGTCTCAACACTTCAATGACCCTCCACCAGCAGCTTGCTACTCGAATTGATGAAAAGGTTGATGGTATGTGTCTATTCTTCACCCACAGCGAATGCACAGTAATCAAGGCCAGAATCTCGAAGTAAGCTGAAGCACTCGTCTTGGGAATACGAATCAATTTTCGGCTATCATCCTCACACAAGACTAGTCACCTCCAGTGTCGGTACGCTACGTCTTTCTCTTTGTGCCGCCTTTAGCGTCAAGATGTGTCGCAATGGAGTGGGTGCCACTACAACCGAGCAATCGATTGTGCTGTTTGCTGCCAAGTTTTCGTTTCCTTCACTTTACTGACAACAGTGTGCAATTTCTCTCGAGTTCAATAAAACTCAAAAATACGACTGATTTAATTTTGAGGCTCATGTCGTCAGCTTTATTTAACGCTGGTTGTTTACAATTTTTTAGAGAATATTCTAGTTGCGATAAGTAGGGAGTTAGTTTTAAGCAAATGAGAAGCACTCTCATTCACTATGAGGCTATTGACATCGTTTATAACACAGCAAATTCTTCTTCAGCACAAATACGGATTTTCTACGTTCCGCTGGAATTTTAATTTTATTCATGCTGACGAAGTGCATTGTACACAAGTCAAAGGAGCATCATGCAGTGAAGATTGCTGGCTTCGTTTATTTTGATGCAATCAACACAATTCATTATCGTTTGTTTACTTTTATAACTTTGATGACTCCTCATCAAGTGTAGTGCTAAATTTGCATTAGCTTTAAGTGGTCGTAACACGCATCAAAAGAAAACAATGCAAAACTTACAGCCTTTTTCGATGAAACTCTGGAAGATTGGTGGTGCCTAAAAAATTATTCTGTTCACGTAATCACAGTCAAGGCCATGGAACTGCCACTGACATTCCGTATAAAATTATACAGGATAGAAAAACCATAAAAAGTAATCTGCAAGAGCTGTGGCTGTAGCAAAAAAAAGATTCACGTAGTGCCGCAAACTGTACAGTTAGAAAGTTTTAAACGTCCACGTGTATCTGACGCGGATGCGATTTGATGAAGTGGCCACAATCACTGACATGATTTTAATGGAATTTACCTAAACCTCTTCGTTTGCACTCAAGTTAACACTTATGTGAATGGACACAAAGTTGCTCCCTGTACATGGCTTCACCAGTATTAAAAATGTTAAAATTGGAACAGCAAAATGCTTTCATCCAACAGGTTGCAGTAGAGTTCGAAGGCAAATCACGGCAATCGTGTGATACATTCAAAAGCAATACTAAATAATAAATCGAACGAATGCAAAACACATAAACCACATATTAGACTTGCCATCAATTCGACAGGAGCCTCTGCTAAGTAGAGAGGCCAAGCAAAGGCAAATTACGCCCCAGAAACAAGCAATCATTTTGCAGTACAAAAGGCATCACCTTAATGGGTCTTTTATAAAAGTGGTCGACCTTCTAAAGGGCCATTTCCCTGACATTCAGATGAATAAAACAAAATTTTATTTCATTGGGTAAAACACAAGCATTTAATGTTGACATTAAAGGACAAATTTGTTACACCTGTATTAGTAAATGAACTATAATATTGTGGCTACATGATTCTTTTAATTAGCAATTGTGTCTAAGCACTTATTGTAGGCTCCGTTAATTTAATCTTGGATTTCGTCTTCGCTCTTAGGAATTAGATCTTGGTACTTGCGCAGAAGCTTTCCACGCACAATGTTGCATTATTGGTTAGTGATATTTGCAAGTGGAATGAAAACATTCACTTAACGCCAATCAAGATTCTAAAAGCATCAACAGAAAATTGGTCAACTGGGAAGTGCATCAGTAAACATTCAAAAAATGTTGGGTAGTATAGATGTAACTTTAACCCTTCTGTTACTAGTTTCTCTAGACCCAGCCCTACCAATGCGGTGTAAGGGTTATTCAGTGAGGCGTTGAATGCGGGGAGGGTTTAAAGTTGGAAGAGTTTGTATGCCGCAGGCGGGTTCACGGAAAATCGTGCCTCTTCTCCACGAGAGCCTACGATTAGAATGTGAATGGTTGGTACGCTCATGGTCTGCATCTTTTTGCAAATGGAGGGTGGGTTGAATTCCCTAAAGGGCCCATTCAATGCATTTATCTGTATATCACGTACGAATACAGCTGTGAAGCAATAATTTTGATTGTAAGTGGCTCTTTGATCCAACCGTCTGCTCATTTGAGGTTGCTTGTCATGACTACCATTGGGTCTTCACTAGCTAAACACCTTGACCTCGAAAACTACAGCGGTTGAGACTCAACTTTGCATCATTTAAAGTACAACAGTGTCAGTAAAATGATGGACAAAGGAGAGGAAATGAGTTCGAGTGGAAGTAAGCTGGACGACATACGTAAACAAATGTATACACAGGAGGAGGGACGCACTTTCAGTATTTAAGGCAAAAGGAATAATGGAACGATGTAAGTGAACGCGAATTCGCTGTGACAGGGAGGAAGTGGTGCTGGTGGTGGCGACTGTGGAGACTACGCCATCGTTATCCTTGTCAAGTTTCCTCTATCTTCTCACATTCATGTTGGTAAGAGTTGCTGCTTCTGCATACCAGCGATTATGATGACGCTGTGATTGTTTGTTACAAATACGCACAAACAGTACTGGTATGTAATTTCTAGCTTCTATTACAAGTATTAAGAGTGGATAAGTCATGTGCGCCTGTCAGTAAAACGGTGATCCTCTCTCGCTTCCAAAGCGTTGCTGCACAGCAACAATCGCAGCCTGCCAACCACCGCCTAATGCCTGCTGTTGGGTTTTATTTGGCCTGCAAGACAGGTTGATGGGTGACTAAAGTTGAATCAGACAATCACTCGCTCGTCGAGAGGGAAAGGGTCTATGTCCGAATTAACAGAGTGTAGCAAAGGGAGGGACGGAGGAAGGGAGCAACAAGGAGAGGTTATCCACTAAGCAAGGCTCAATTATGGCTGCCCGGAAGGAATGAAGTGACCCAAGCATCTGACTACTTGTTGCAAATATGACCTTATGTAAATAATTTAATCTGGTGATAATGGCAGCCGTGTATAGCCTTCCGGTAACAGGGGCCGTGATGGTGCACAATACCTAGAAAAATCAGGGATGCCATTGACGAACACATGCTCTAAAGTGGGGTCCAAATCGTCAAAGAAAAACTTCTTCGCGTTGTGCTTGTAATTGCACGATCTTATAGTCTTTACTTTTGAAGACGACCACCAAGCGTATTTTACTGCTCCATAAAAGCCATAGATTCCATTGCTGGGATACGCGCCGTCGTTTTCCATCACCTCATCTTCGGCACGACCCGTTCATATGAATAAGGCTTGATGGTCAAAAAATATTTGCAGGTGGAAAGCTCGTGCATATCCTATGCATAAAATGAATGTCTATAGGCCTCAAGAACCATGTGGAATGTTTTAACGGAACATCATTGTATTGCGCTATTGAGTAGCTGGTTTGACTCCCTCCACCCATTGTGCCAGCAGCAACTGCTTAACTGCCGAGCATTTGGTTTGGTTCTCACAATGTGCTTGTAGCTGGTGTAAACTTTGTCAAGCATTAGCCCATTGATGACACAAGTTGCAAGTGGCTGAACAAAGCAATGCTAGAAGGTGGCTTCTGCTTGCTGGTGGGTGGAAAGGGCTGAGGGAAGTGTCAAAATGGGTGAGGCGCACAACCAGGCATGCAGTCCATCATTGCGGTGCCTTCGCCATCCACACGTGTTAAATAATGAATGCATTGCCTTATTTTGCTGTGAGAAGATAGCAAAAATAGTTCCAAATATGGAGAAATCCAAACCAAACCTTTTTTGAATCGAAGCTAGAAAGGGAATGGTGCGCAGTAATTCAAAGCTTACACAAAATTTAAGATGGGATCAAGGATTACCCTGAATGAATTCGCTAATGCGATGTTTTCAAGAATGTCAAAGTACTTGAGCAGGTCTTGAAGTCTGGAGAGCATAACTGTTCACGGGTGAGGAAACGAGGTGGAGAAGCTCGTCTCCGCGTGGTCATTAGACAGCTCCCCTTATGCAATCCAACGGCAATCCGCAGCTTATCAATAGCAGCGCAGTCATAGCAGTGTAGATGCCGACATTTATGCACAGGGTAAATGGCTAATCATTCAACTCCCACTCTACACACACACAAATCGACGCACATGTCAGTAGTGCTCGAGTCAATGCCCCGGCGAATTGGCCACTCATCCTGCGGGCTTCAACCGAGTGCAGCCGGTAAAGCAATGCATACGAAACTCTCTGCCACCAATCCGCAACAAAAGAATTCACGAGTGTTTGCAGAGCAAATACTTGCATGGAAATGGTCATGCTATAGCAGATAGCATTGTTGCAAGTGTGTGTGTCTGTTTCGTCAACAAGGGCGATCTCGAGGGCATCACTACCTGACGCGAGTATAGCGTCTATAAAGGCGGAGGATACAGCTGTCACTGTTGTCGATTTGGGTGGCAGTATCGAACACGCACGTTGTTAATCGTACATTGTGTTCCACCTCCCGTCGTGCAGTGTTTCATCCTCGATCCTGCAATATATGCTGCAATCTCATCCACTTTATCCTCATCACTGGCGCCTCCCGTCCTTCCATCACTGCAGTATGATTCGCCACAGTCAATTCCATAACGCTTCTACATGAAAGACGTGAATGTGATTGAGAGTGAGATACCTGATCCCCTTTACCTCAACGCAATCTAACAGAGTAGCCTCACGTCATCATGACGATTTTACAAGGCTCTCAGTGTGCTGCAATCCATTCTCACCACAATGAACTGCCTATGCAGTGTTGTCATCGCAAGCACTATGCTGCCTCAACACTTTGTCCACGAGCACATTCCATCCGATATATGTGGCCACGTTTGCATCACTTCATCCCATCTGGCCTCAACTGTTGATACACACCTCCATTTCACTTTGCAACAGCAACTTCTCATCATCCACACCCATGTCAACGCCCCCTCAAACTGGAGGCACATTGCTCCTCCAATCAGCATGCCATTTAGACTGAGCGGTTGCAGAATGTGGTGCCTTTACAGAAGGAAATGCTGGAGTCCTCCGGTGCTGTGTGACGAAGAAGACCATAGGCATAGCTGTCATGCCAAAGGAGGTGTCGATCTACTTACTGTGATGACGCAGTGCCAATAAGCAATTCAACCATCTAGCAACGCATTCCATTCCTTCTACGCCTAAGCTGTTCGTCCACTTGGCATTGCTCAATGTCCCAGTCGTCTGACACTCACGGCTCGCCACTGTACATGTGTGGTAGGAAGAATCAAAATACTGCACCGCTCTTCTACACTTGCATGGCTTCACCTCTGCCTCTTTGGCCTACTAATGCAATCAGTGCATTGTGTCCAGTTGACCACTCCCAGTTTATCACTCCACAACATTTGCGACTCATTGCTTGTGTTTCTACCATTTCGACTACCGAATGAGTTCTACCGCACTATGCAAACCATAGATCGCGTTGCTTCGATATATCCCTCGCCATCCATCTCCGCCAATTCGACGTGATNAACATTTGCGACTCCTTATGCAACCAATCCAATCCAATCCAATCAACCAATCGCTAGTCTTTGGCAGGAGTGCGTCAGTCTACCGAGACGCGCCAACTATCCACATCCAATGGTGTTCATTCACTGATGGGGAAAGACTGCTTCGACGCCATCACATGTAGACCAAGTAACCACGTGAGTGAGTGGAGGAAACACTGCCAAATCGAAAAAGGGGAGCACAAGGGCATAATGTTCAGCTATGTAAGCATCGGTTACAACAGCTTGGAGAGATGGAATGATCTGAGCGTCTGACTAATCGCTGCAAGCATGCCTTCACGCAACTACCTCAAACTGGTAGTAAGAGCAGGAATGCAAATCCTTCTGGTCACTAGCGTCGTGCCATCTGCCTCAGGTAATCGAAAATGAGGAAACCAGGAATGGCATTGACGAGTCCATGCTCTCTAAAATGGGGTCCACAATTGTCAGAGAGAAACTCCCTCACGCTTTGCTTGTGTTTTGCTTGTGTTTCTACCATTTCGACTACCGAATGAGTTCTACCGCACTATGCAAACCATAGATCGCGTTGCTTCGATATATCCCTCGCCATCCATCTCCGCCAATTCGACGTGATTCGTTTGCTCTCATCCCATCTACACACTTGACATTAACCAATGTCCATATTCATCCAAGACTTTAGAAATAGGTTTAACGCCGCCTCGTTGCACAACACCACTGAGCAGCCGGTCTGACACCCTCCACCCGCTGTGCCAGTAGTCACTACTTTACCGATTACCTTTCCATCTTTCACAGTTTTTGTCAAGGATTGCTTCCACCGAGAACAAGTTGCAAGTGCCCAACGTAAGCGATAGTGGGAGATGGAACCTCCATACTGGTGGGGCAATGAGGCTAAGAGGAATCTCAGAATGTGCTAGGCTCACAACCAGGCATGCAGTCCATCATTCCGGCGCTATTCTCCATCTAACCACGTCCACCTGCATGCATGGCGGCAACAAATGCATTGCTTCATTCCGTCGATGGAAAATGCCAAAACGAATAAGAGCTCACACTAAACCCTCTCTTATTAAGCACAGTTGGGAAAGGTAGCCTTTGTATGGGCGTCTTTTTTGTGAAACAAACGATGAGATCAATGAAAAACGAGATGTCTCCGCTTAGTGGGATGCAAACATGAGCGGCAATTGCTTCGATATACATTTGATTTGCGATCCCATAGAGACCGACAAAAATGTACAAATGAAGATGCCACAACTAGATGGGTGCTCAAAGCGAGTCACTTCAAATGCTGGACAGCTGATGGAGTCTGCGATTGTGAGGCCCCCACACAGGCATTCTAGCCACGCAGCCTAACTGTTCTCGGGTGCGGAAACCAGGTGGCGAAGATCGTCTCCGCGTGGTCGTAGAATTGAGAAGTGTGCACTTGACATCTACTAAACAGCGCTTAAAGCATCTAACCTCTGAGCAGTCAACGGAGAGCAATGCGTATTACAAATTGCACCGCGGCAAAGCAGTGGCTGTGAGACAGCTGTGGACACTGACAAAGTGACTGCGTTCACACCACGCACTCCCACCTGCAAATGAATGCCAATTCGTTCGACTCTTGCTTGAAACCACTGCGCAATCACAACAGCGCCAACTGCAGGGCTAATGCTACACAACGTTAATTGCGTGGACTGGCCAAAGATGTCCGCACTCCGACGGGTGCTCGACGGTGACAGCAAAGACTGCGAAAGACGTTGCATCGCCTTCAACAAATCCCCAAAATGCAGAAACACTGCAAGCACTCGAAAGCAGCATAAACACAGGTGGTGTTAGTTAGATGTCAACATTAAATGTGTTACTCAAAAAAGAAACTCATTCCTAAAGGTCAGCAGAGGAGAAAGTCAAAAATGACGAACAGCTTCTTCCTTCTTCTTTCCACTTGTTCAGTCAGATATGATCCTTCCTATAAACAACAAAATCAATTGTTTCTTTCGTAACTCATTCGTCTGGTCATTCTGCCCGTTAATACGTCCCTCTGCAAGCATCACACCACAAAATTAGCCTACTTGAGTCTCCGAATTGCTCAGTTGGGTGAGATGTTAATACTTGTCAATGCAAAAGCACAGAATTCACTCCCACACGCACACCACAGTTGTACATTAACAGAAGTAATAGCACTTTACTCAAAAGTCCACAAGCAGTTACCATCCACTTCTCATTGGTGGAGGCTGAGGAGGTGCGACTGCAAAGGAAACACAAAAACGAGTCACTCAGCATGCCTCCGATTGCATTTCGCCCACCGCACATCCGAAACGGAATGACCTGCAACATTGCCCATGAGTGGTGGTTTGGGGACCTCTCCTCCCTCACCGCACTCGAAAGGCACACGTTTCCACACAGCACACGACACAACCAATGCAACAATGCAAAATTCCGTGAAATCGAACGCCTCTCTACCAGCATAAGCATTTAAAGGCCATCTTTCCACACGTAGACACATGGACGAGGACAGACAGTGGGCACGAATGACGACACACGAGGTGGAAAGCAAAGGTCTAAGCATTCTACACGGTTGGAATGCAAACTTGGTTATCGGGACTGCGTAGTCGCCTTGTGCCGGCAACCGTTTCGTCCACACAAAAGGCTTCAACGCCTTCCAGACATAAATCATGAACGCGGCTCACCACACCCTCCCTCAAGGCGCACTTGGGTATCACAGACACAAAAGCATGTCATATGCGAAATAGGAGGCCTCACCATTTCTTGGCGGTGGTGCAACAGGCTTCGGAATGTTCACGTATTCACCTCCTTAAATTGAGCAACATGGTGAATTCAGAGGGAGAGAGGGAGACAAAGCCTCACCAATTGCACAATTTACCTTGAGATGGGTTGGATGATGGAGCTCCCACCACGTTCGCAGCGTTGGGGACTATATGTCGGAAAGAGAAAGCAGTTGGCATTGGTTTCAGTGGTGTCTGCAATTTCTGGACTCAAATGCATTCCCTTATCATCGGTCCTGTTCTACACTGACAATCACTTATTTCCATTGTCATGGGGTGCTACCCTGCTATCAGCGATAGGAAAGCCCCACCCACGAAGACAACAAGCCCCAAAGCATTGCTTTGCAATCGAGTCAAATGTCACAGAGTGAAGCAATTCCTTTGCATGGGTGAGGTGGTGGCACTTGAACAACTGAGGATTCTCCTCCCAATGGCACACATGCCTAAGACAACCTCCCGACTTCCACATTCCGTGAGGAGGTCATTTAAAAGCCAAGGCAGTACCACACTTGCACAATCCATGAGCATGCATTGCGCTGGTGTTGATTCATTTGTGTTTGAATGCATGGATTGTAGGGCTGTGGAATGCAGCCCCTCCACTTGATGGAGCAACAATGAAATGGAACGACAAGTGGTTCTCGTGGTGAACAGGCCTTCCTGTAAAGAACAATTGCAGGAAGAAGTGCGTGCTCCGTAGAGCATACTCTAATCGCGAACAGGAGTAGTTCAGGGACGCCTTTCCCCTCACTCCACTTTAAGTGCAAGCAATTCTATGCAGCGGCCGACACAACCAGTGAGGCAGTGTCAATCCTCTCGGGAAATAAAACATCGCTTTGCTAGCATGAACATTTGAGGACCATCTCTCAGGCATGGGGACAAGAACAGGAGTGAGCAGTGGGCATGAGGGACAGCGAACGCAATGGCACGAAGCATAAGCATTCAACATGTTTCTAATGGAAATTTCATTACAGAGGCAGCATAGTCGCATTCTGCTGACAGCCGTCTCGTCCACACACAAACGCTTCATCACCTTCCAGACAAATTATGAGCCTAGCCTCTCATGCCTTCCTTCACGGAGAACGTGGGCTTTACAGACGANTCGAGGCTAAAAATGCTAGTGCCAACGTCCTCTTCTGCAAACGAGTCAATAGGAGGTCATGACAATTTGATAAATCAAAACAGGAGCAGTCGGTGGTAGACACAATGCAACACAAAGGTAGAGGAAAGTGGAAGCTGCGAACATCTTTATAGTGGACGAATGCATTTGGCGAATTCAGCTTCGCGTCGTTTGTGTCCTCCTGCACAATCAGAGCGGACATCTACCTCAATGGAATAGGTGAACAGTTCATGCAGACTTCATCCAAGACACTATACTCTACTCTAACACATATTTGTGTGTTTAACAAGCAATGCGAACCTTCAACAATGCTCATTTGCAGAAATCTGAAGAGGCCTTACGGTGTCAGTGAATTCCCCCTAGGGTTGTTTTGCAGGTCCTGCAATGAGCAAGTGCTTCTTACCCGAGGGCGTTGTTGCGCTTGTACAGAGGGGAGGACCGCAAATGTAATCCCCTGCATTGGAGCCTAACTTGGGCGCAAGCGAATCCTTAGGTGAGCCTAATAATGTCTCTCTTGAATAGATGGACGCTGTCCTCGCTGATGACTGGTAGATGGAGGCCGAGGAATATGTGTGACACATTTGCACACAGAATTTGTAGGTCGTTGAGGGTGAGAGATCTGCCAACGTGCATTGGAGGTCTCCTGCTTTCCCCCGACAGTACTTTTCTTCAAATCCATTGGCATATGCATTGTACACGTCCATCTCGTCACTGTCACCTGCTAACTCCCATGACACACTCGTCACTGTCACTTGCTAACTCCCATGACACACTCACTGCGTTTGGACTCAGCAAGGTCACAGCGACGTTGCTTGGTGCTAAAATGCAAAAAAATGACTGCGGCAATCCGTGTAGCATGATTGATCTACGTTGATGCGTGGAAGAACAGTTAATCATTATGCCAGTGCCAGTAGGATCGCAGAGCACGGAATGTCATTCCCATTAGTAACACAGCCCGCGAAGTGTAAACAGTACATCTACTGCATCTACATTCCAGATCCAGGGATCAAAGTCATCTCCAGCATACGCACATTTTTAATCAATTTTCTCCCCTTCCAAATTTGTCAGTTGCAACTTGCACTTCAACACGAAACAGAAGGCGAGTGAATACCACGGAGGCTAAGAGTGGTGAAACAGCCGACAAGCAATTAAACCACTGGTGCGATCGGTACGAAGGTTGGTGGGTGGATGGGTGAGTGAGTGAGTGAGTGAGTGAGTGAGTGAGTGAGTGAGTGAGTGAGTGAGTGAGTGAGTGAGTGAGTGAGTGGATGCATTGTGAGGCACGCCTCTGCACAAACTGAACGCATTACACGGTGACCAAGGCAACCACTACTTCGTGCACACACGCACACATACACACGCACATTCCCAACTAACTAACTAACTAACTAACTACCTCCTCCAGAAGATCCGTTACCAATTGCAAACTGGTCACTTTCACCAAAATCAAGCTATCAACACCTAACCTACTGCTCGCAGCTTCCATACAACTGAAATGTGTCAGAGATTACTGCAAACTTCTCCTTTCAACAAAGCACTTAGGGAACCGACTTACGCTCAACTGCACTTGATTGAGGATGCTCCGCAGCATTCTGATACTCCGCAGCTGTGGGAGAGAAGCAAAGTCGTGGTTAATTTAATAGGCTATTCCATCTGCACGGATCTCAGCAGGTAACAAAGAGGTCGCTTTTGATGGGACCTATATTCGAAACAAGAGCACCTATTTTATTACTTCCTATTACATCTCGTCCTATCTTGCACTCTCAAAGCTGTCGACTATTACTTTTGCGAAGACTGACTAGCAGCGCACCAGCAATACCGATTGGACTATTAATAAACCGGATTGGATTTAAACCAGTAGTCCTCATTCTGCCAAATTTGTCTCCCTTTCCTAGAGCTTCAAGTCATTAGCCGCCCTAAGAATTAGCTCAATGTCCATTTTAGTCCAGCTCTTACAAGTCTATGCGGACCGCATCCACTGTAGGCAGAGGAGGACTCAAGTACTGTACCACAACAGAATTCTGCCTAGTAAATGAGGGCGAAGATCGTGAGGTTTAACAAGTGGTAGTGTGCAAAGCTTTGAAGAGGGAATGGTGAGTACGATTTGACCAGCAGAAGCATGGTTCAGTGCGCCACATGCTAACAGAAACACAGAAGCTTAAATCGTTCTTAACAGTTCATCCTGTATTTTCAAAAATAAAGCAAATGGAATACAAAGGTTTAAAAAAGTAAGAGAAAAATACGAATTGAGGAATCAAAACCAGGACGATAGTGGGTAGACACATCACCGTGACGATGATTTTATGCAAAATAAAATCTCCGATTTTCCAAACTCTACTAACCGCATTTAAGTAAAGAAAATTTTAACGTCCTCCACCCTTCTCACCACGAACATTGAGACTACTCATTTGAACGCACCTGCAACACAATGCACGCAGTAGATTCACACAGCCCCGATCAAGTTGCGATGCTTAAAATTGCCATAATTTCTTGGGCCTCATATCGAATAATAACAGAACATTTTGCCAACCGACGCCTTCATTCAAGGTGCTAGTACCAAGATGACGATGAATTATAACTACACGTTTATTAGATACGATTTCAGATAGCAAAATAAGTCAGCATTTCTCTCCTTCAATGGACAGTGTCACACTACCGCAGATGGCATTGCTACAAGTGCATTTATCTGTCTATAAGCAAGTGGCAACCTCAATGAAATCATTACTTGATATCAGTCAAGCACCCGCGAAGTAGAGTGATACAGTCATTGTGGTTGCCGGTTTCGGTTGACAAACTCGAAAACGCACTATTGAGACTCAGCTTTCCATAAAACATAATAGAGTGGTGTCTGTATAAAGATGAGTCGACGAAAGGGGGATGCAAGTTCAAATGCAGCTAGGATGGGCGACACAAAGTAAATAAATACACAGGCTTGGGGAAGGGCGCAATTTCGGTATTTAAGGCTTAAGGAATAAGGAAGGATTCTATTTAAGGCTAAAGGAATAAGGAAAGAAGCAAAAGAACCCGACTTGCTGTGATAGGGAGGAAGTGGTGTTAATGGTGGAAACCCTGGAGACTACGTCACCTCCACCCTTGTTAAGTTTCCACGATCCATTCATTGTCATGCTGGAAGCAGTGGCTGCTGCTGCTCACCAAAGATTACGTTAGCGATGAGATTGTTTGTCATAAATGCGTACAGATGTATTACTATTATTATGTGGCTCAGCTTTCAAAACTAGTACTGATTGTGGACAGGCGGTGTTCTGCTGTCAGTAAAATTGTGGTGCTCTCTCACTTCCCAAGACATGGCCAAATATATGCCACAGCGTTGCTGCACAGAAGCACAGCATTGCTACAAGTATATTTGCCCGTTTTTTAACAAGGGTGACCTCTTGTTAACCATTGCTTAACGCTAGTGGCGCCCCTGCAACGGAGGACGATGCAGTCGTCACGATGTCTGTTTTTGAGTGTCAGCTCTGCACACACACGTTGTGGGAAGTGCAAGGTAGTAGACCGCATGTTGTGCACTGGGTCGCATCTTTCATCTCGCTGTGCCTCACTCCAGTTTCTGCGGTGAATGCCGCAATCTCAACCGTTTTACCCCTGTCACTCGGTGCCTGCTATGTCATTGTCACTGCGGTGTGGCCAGCAGTAGCAAACTCAATGTTGCTTGGCGCTGACAGACCTGAAGGTGATTGAAGTTGAAATACCTGTTGCCTGATAGCTCCACACCAACTAGTGAAGAGGCGACTCAGTATGCCTTCGAAGGCACTAGATACCCAGTTGGCTACAAGCTGTTCCCATTGCAAACACAATCTATGCAGCGTATTCTGGACACAATGTAACTTCTGCCGATCCAGGTTGTGCAGTCTGACGGCATCATCGCCTCTACATGCCTTCAGTTAGTCACATCACTGAACATGGGACCTGACAAATGGTAGAGCTAGAAAGAATCACTCCGAACCGCGATCTCGTGAGTACTAACTCTTTGTCAATTGGTTATTCCGCACTCCGCTTACAATTTGTGCTGCCTTAAAGTGTGGTGTGGTTCTCCCTTCTTTGCTTTGTACTCATACTTGTATGATTTTATAGTCTTTAAAGTTAGATCAACTATCAGACAAGTTCTACCGCACCATTGCTGGGATGTACCCTGTCGTCTTCAGTCACCTCATGTTTGACATGATCCGTTTGCATGAAGGAGCTTTAAGGGTTGATAGTGTTTGTTTGCGGAAATCACATCTACATCCTNCATGTTGTGCACTGGGTCGCATCTTTCATCTCGCTGTACCTCACTCCAGTTTCTGCAAGAATGCCGCAATCTCAACCGTTTTACCCCTGTCACTCGGTCCCTGCTATGTCATTGTCACTGCGGTGTGGCCAGCAGTAGCAAACTCAATGTTGCTTGGCGCTGACAGACCTGAAGGTGATTGAAGTTGAAATACCTGTTGCCTGATAGCTCCACACCAACTAGTGAAGAGGCGACTCAGTATGCCTTCGAAGGCACTAGATACCCAGTTGGCTACAAGCTGTTCCCATTGCAAACACAATCTATGCAGCGTATTCTGGACACAATGTAACTTCTGCCGATCCAGGTTGTGCAGTCTGACGGCATCATCGCCTCTACATGCCTTCAGTTAGTCACATCACTGAACATGGGACCTGACAAATGGTAGAGCTAGAAAGAATCACTCCGAACCGCGATCTCGTGAGTACTAACTCTTTGTCAATTGGTTATTCCGCACTCCGCTTACAATTTGTGCTGCCTTAAAGTGTGGTGTGGTTCTCCCTTCTTTGCTTTGTACTCATACTTGTATGATTTTATAGTCTTTAAAGTTAGATCAACTATCAGACAAGTTCTACCGCACCATTGCTGGGCTGTACCCTGTCGTCTTCAGTCACCTCATGTTTGACATGATCCGTTTGCATGAAGGAGCTTTAAGGGTTGATAGTGTTTGTTTGCGGAAATCACATCTACATCCTTGACCTGATTCAATGTCCTTATTCCTTAAAGACTTAGTGGAGGGATTATGCAAAATTTTGCCGCATTACACCACTAGTGGTTGGTTTGACCTCCTCCCACCCACTATGCTAGTGGTAACTGCTTTACTGGTTATTCTCCAATCTTTTGTACTTTTGTGAAGCATTAGTCCTGCTAGTAACAAAAGTTGCAGGCAGCTAACCAAAGCAATAGCAGGAGGCGCCACCTCTGTGCTAAGAGGAGAAAAGGGGCGAGAGAAGTCTCAGAGTGCATGAGGCTCACAACCAGGCACATCGTCCACCATCACGGCGCCATTCCCCATCCTAACGCAGTCGCTTGCATGGACGCCAACTAGTGCATGCAGCGCCTTAATTTGCTGATGAAAATGTCAGAGCAAAGCAAAACCAACTCCAAACCATCTTTCATTTGGCATAGTTGGGAAAGAGGTAGCCGTTATTTTAGCGTTTATATTAGATTTTGAATGAGGTGAAGGAAAACCAAAGCATTGTCCTTTAATGGAATGCAAATGGGAGCAAGGATTGCTTTGGCATTTATACTTGCCATCTCATTAAAAATTGTAATTTCCTTGGCTTAAAAGGAAAACAAAATCCGTCACAACTAGATGGGTACTCAACGCTAGTCGCTGCAAGCGGTGGTTCGCTCGTGAATTCTGAGAGCCGTGGTATTCACAATCAAATAATTTGGAGAAGCACGACATCAAGAAGTTCTAGAAAGGAGGATTGCCCACAAGGCAATTACTGGACGGGACCTCAAGCATCAAACTTTCAAGCGATGAACGGTGAGTAACACGAGTTTAAGTTGCACCGTGGTTTAACAGTAGTTGCAAGACACCTGTAGACACTGCCCAAGTGACTGAGTTCACACGGCACACTTCGGTCTGCAAATGACTGCAAATTCGTTTGACATTTGTTTGAAATCATGTTCTCGAAGGTAAAGGGGAGCATTCATCAAAGTTTGCACCAACAGGATGCTCAGCAATGCTGGCACTTGGATGCGTGATGAGCGTGTTTGTGTTTGGCTTTGTATGCCAGAAGGGATCCCACGTTTCATCCACAAAGAGAGTTTGACACAAACATGACTAAATTGTTCGATCTTTAGAAATAGAGGATCACGGTCTAAAGAAGAGAGACAATAATTCTAACTGAGGTTAAATGGCTCATGCGTAGGAACTGGTCAGGTAACTTCTCACTGATTGCTGCTTTGTACAAAGGATTTTGCTAGTCATGCAATGGCGAAGTGCAGCGATTTTACCTGCGTTCTCACTTGCATGACAAGCATGTCAGTGATTAAATTTGCCTCTTTCTCGGATGCATAGCGTTTATTTGTCGATAGAAATCCTCTGACTGTAGAGTCTGATGCACAGGCATACACCCAAGTAAAGCATCAAATTGGCACGTATGCACAGCCCTTGAGTGTGTTTATGAGGTGTCTGGAGTCTCTCGAAGGGTCCTAATAGGCTGTACTAATGCGGAGGGTTGTAAATGCTAAACATTGAAGTGAGTGCCTTAAGTTGTCGCTCTAGAGTATAAGTAGGCAGATGACATCCCCACAACACCAACGGTGGAATCGCCACCTCGGGCAGTGAGGTTAAAGAATCTCAAGTTGGCAAATGTTTCTAAGCACCGAGCTATATTACTAAGGTGTCAATATCAAGTGTATGAATTACAAAGCCCATTTTTATACGTCAACGGAGAAGAAGGTCAGAAATGGCGAATCGCTTCTTAGTCCTCCCTTCTGTTCGCTCAAGCAAGTGTGAAGGCTTCTGAAAATAAGAAAACAATTGTTGCTTCACTAGACGGCACAAAAGCTGTTCACCTGGTTCCTCTCGCTTGCAACTACTTTCCTCAACACATACTTCATTGCAACCGCTAGCTACTTGAGTCTCACATTTAAAAGATAACCGACGGCACTGCGATTCAGAGCGCTTCTTTTCACTGCAGCCATTCTTGAACTTGCTCTTCTCCGCCACAATTAGTCAGTTAGGTGAAACAAGCACTTGTCAATGTAGAGGTACAGCACCTCCTCTCGCATCCACATCACAGTTAAACCCTAAAATAGCTAACAGTACTTTAATTCAGACCGCAAGGAATTATCCGCTTCCCTTTAGCAGTGGATGCAAGGAGGTGTGGCAGAAAATGAAACACGAAAGCGCAGTACTCAATGTGCCTACACAAGCATTCGACCCGCAGTACTACCAAAAAACAAGGACTTGTAACATTCGCGGTCAGTGGTAATGCAAGGACCTCTTCTGCCTCACAACATTTCAAATCAAAAGGCTCAACGTGGCATGCTACTCGACCAATGCGGCAGTGTCATACGTAGGAACAGGAAAGAGGACGGGCAGTCAACATAAGGAATGGCACACAAGATGGAATGACAGAAAAGCCTAGCATAGCCATTCCAAACATTTCAACTGCACAGTTGACTGCATAGTCGCCATGTGTCGACAAGCGTTTCTTCCACACAAAAAGGCTTTCACACTCTGTAGACATGAACCCTGTGCTTGGCTTATCATGTCCTCAGGCAGGACGTGGGCATTACAAACAACTCCATTCATGGAAAGCTCCCACTGTCGTTTCTCGAAACGAAAGCAGGAATGCGACTGATGACAGCGACTTACACGCATGCGATATTAAAATATACCATATGGAAAATAGTGGGCCTCACCAATTCTCGCCGGCGAGGAAGTAGACTCTGGAAGTTCCTCATATTCGTTACCTAAGGATTAACAAACATGAGAATGCAGCGAGTGCTTCGGAGGAAGGATTGGAGGAAGGGGCACAACGACTTAAGCATTGTTCCATTTACCTTGATTTGAGTCAGATGAAAGCAATCCGGTCACCCCCAAGGCGAGAGCGACTTCATTTTCTTAGTAAAAGTTATAAGAAGAAGTTATTGACGGTGGATCTTTAAAATCATTGAAAATCATTGCCTGGCATTGTCGTTTTTGGTGTCTAATTCTACAAGACTACCATTCAAATGGGCACTTACGGTATGGACTTACCTTCCACTGCGGCTAGCTGGGGACGTTCTGCAGTATTCTCATACTCGGCAGCTGTAGAAAAGAAATGCGTTGAATGTAGACCAATGATGCAATTGACTCACTCCTCTGCATCATTCCTGTTACCGGGCAACCAGGTCACTGTTATCAAAATCAAGCTATCAAGACCTAACCTACTACTCGCAGCTTCCATACAACTGAAATGTGGCAGAGTTTGCTGCAAACGTCTCCAATCGACGAAGCACTTAAGGAACCGACTTACGTTCAACTGCACTTGGTTGAGGATGCTCCGCAGCATTCCGATACTCAGCAGCTGTGTAAGAGAAAGACAGAGCCATTCACATGGACCACAACAAGTACTGAAGGGTTGCTCATTAATGAAATCTATTCTTTTGACATCATAAGATGCGTTAGATGTTGACAAAACCTTTCTCTTACCCGGTACTGCTGATGAATAATAAGAAGCTAATGGAACCACTCCCACGTTTGGTAAGCTCGTGGCACCGAGTGAATCGTAGCACTCAGTCGGAAAGGGGGCGCTGTAGAGAAGTTGCAAGAAGACGGTGAGCACGAAATGGCAATGCAGGCATCAGGGTTAGATTCCAATTCAGCAAAATTGGTTGTTAGTGCAACCTCACTTGCCTTTGTTCTTGAGGGCTGGGAATCATGCAGGAAAACACACACATAACAACAACAAACAAACAAGTTACAATTCGATCGTGAGGTCAAGATTTCGTGCTGAAAGCCCGTACTTCACGGCATTTCCATGCAAATACTTGTAAACTAGACCTCAAGTGACTAAAGAGTTAATGGCAGGGGAAGGTGGGTAAGAGGTAGCTTCGTTGCTGATGGTGGATGCTAGGACAGTTGGAAGAGAAGAAACGTACGCTTCACCACCGCGCACAGGTGGTTCCTCTTTGCGCGAGTGTTTGAAGCATGGAATCCGCTTGCGGAAGATATAGAGTAGGACCAGGAGGAGTATGATGATGATGAGAGGAATGAACACTCCCAGCAGTATTTTCAACATTCTGTTATCTGCAACCGAAAACCACACGAAATGCAATGCGTGAATCAGTGTGAAGTTCAGAAGTGGCAGTGAAGACATGTGATGAAGGGCATTACTAAGCCCTGAATATGGCAAAAGTCCAGACCCTAATATAGACCTACTGCTCGAGGCTAAAAATGCTAGTGCCAACGTCCTCTTCTGCGAACGAGTCAATAGGAGGTCGTGGCAATTAGATAAATCGAAACAGGAGCAATTGAGGGTAGACACAATACAACACAAAGGTAGAAAAAAGTGGAAGCTGAGAACATCCCTTTGGTGGAGGAATGCATTTGGCGAATTCAGCTTCGCGTCATTCCACTTCTACATGGACTTCATTTGTGTCCTCCTGCACAAACAGAGCGGACATCCACCCCAATGGAATAGGTGAACAGTTCATGCAGACTTCATCCAAGACACTATGCTTTACTCCAACGCATATTTGTGTGTCTAACAAGCAATGCAAACCTTCAACACTGTTCAGTTGCAGAAATCGGAATAGGCATCATGATGTCAGTAAATAGCTACAATGAGCAAGTGCTTCTTACCCGAGGGCGTTGTTGCGCTTGTACAGAGGGGAGGACCGCAAATAAAAACCCCTGCATTGGAGCCTAACTTGGGCGCAAGCGAATCATTAGGTGAGCCTAATAATGTCTCTCTTGAATAGATGGACGCTGTCCTCGCTGATGACTGGTAGATGGAGGCCGAGGAATATGTGTGACAGATTTGCACACAGAATTTGTAGGTCGTTGAGGGTGAGAGATCTGCCAACGTGCATTGGAGGTCTCCTGCTTTCCCCCGACAGTACCTTTCTTCAAATCCATTGGCATATGCATTGTACACATCCATCCCGTCACTGCCACTTGCTAACCCCCATGACACATTCACTGCGTTTGGACTCAGCAAAGTCACAGCGACGTTGCTTGGTGCTAAAATGCAAAAAAATGACTGCGGCAATCCGTGTATCATGATTGATCCACGTAAATGCGTGCTAATGCCAGTAGGATCGCAGAGCACGGAATGTCATTTCCACCAGTAACACAGCCCGCGAATTGTAAACAGTGCATCGACTGCAACGAGGTTTCACTTCACTCAGGACCACATCTCACTCACCGCATTTGTGACTACAAACTCATTTTGTATCATTATTGCTACTCTACACAATTCAATTCAGTCACATGTCTTTTTCTGTTTTCCAGCCTCAGCCAGCACACGACTCTGCAGACTTCTCATCCGTCGCTTCATGGGATACATGGAATGCAAAATGACCCCATGTCAGATTAAATGCTCCTCCTCGAAACCCATTCTAAGCAGGTGAACTCAAACCCAACCTTCTCCATTATGAGGACATAAACGTTTAGGTTGTTCTTGTTCCCATCTGCTTTTGACAATAGCAGACTTTCCAGAGATTCGCAGGCTTTATCCACCCATTCTTCATGGAAAATTTAGAAATAAGAGCAAAAACTTACCCCATGAGGCTGAAATTCGTAATCCACAGATCAAGGTCATCACCAGCGAACGCTCCTTTTACAATCAAACGAATCTTCTTCTAAGCTAACCACTTGCACCTTGCACTTGAATACAGAACAGAAGGCGAGTGAATGCCACGAAGACTACCAGTGGTGCAATAGCCGACACGCGATTAAACCAGTGGTGCGATCGGTACGACGGTTGGTGGGTGGATGCATTGTGAGGCACGTCTCTGCACAAACTGAACGCATTACACGGTGGCCAAGGCAACCACTACTTCGTCCACACACGCACACACACACGCGCACATTCCCCTAACACTCGTGCCAGCGCCAGTGACAATCTGTCCACACGTCACACTTGCTCAGAATGGCTGCTGTGTGTAGAGATGTGCACACACCAATGCTACCACCCAAACGGTGAAGCAAGATCACACTACAAGTCGCACGATCACTAGTGAAGCTACACAATTACAACATTGGTTCTTTGGAGAAGGAGCATACAAGAAGATGCAATTGTTGCAGATGAACAGTTTAAAGTATGTGAAAGCTGACGACATGGTGAGCGTAACGCTGCCTCATATAGCATTGCTGCAAATGTATTTGTCTGTTTCGTCGAACGTGCCAAAATGTATTTGTCTGTTTCGTCGAACGTGCCAACCTCAAAGAAATCACAACTTGACATGGACGCCTGCCATGGAGGGTGACACAGTCGTCGTGTTCGCCTTTTTAAGGTGACGTGCTCCAACACACACGTTGTTATAGCAAAGCACCGTAATAGCTGCATTACAAAATCATGCCTTCCATCAAAATCACCATTTCTCACAGTGCTGGTGCCACAGTGACAACGCACTTTTATTCTACATTCTCTTGACGTGCCTCGCATGCAGGATAGTAAGTTACCGAAACTCACCTTCCATGGGAATAGTTACGCTAGCGCAGACGGCATTGCTACAGGCATATTTGTCCGCTTCGTCAACAAGGGCCACCTCTAGGAATTCTTCACTCGACACCAGTAATGCGTCTGCGAAGGAGGATAATGCAGCAGTCACGGTCGCCGATTTTGGGTGACAGTTTCGAACACACACCTTGTAGGAAGTGCGAGGTAAGAGACCGCTAATTGTACACTCGGTCGCATCTCTCGTCGTGCAGTGTTTCTCCTCCGATCCTGCAATGTATGCCGCAACCTCATCCATTGCATCCTTGTCACTCGGTGCCTGCCACGTTACCTTCACTGCGGTGTGACCGGCAGGAGCCAACTTGATGTTGCTTGGTGCTGAAATACATGAAGGTCACTGATAGTGTAATAAGGGTTGCCCGTCCACTCCACACAAACTAATGCAGAAGCGACTTAACATGCCGTCCAATGCACTAGACATCCAGTTTGCCGAAACCTATTCCCATCGTCAACACAGCCTATGCAGAGTGCTCTTGGCGTTCAGTGCAAAAACACTTCACCTATGGCCACACCTCGTTCGACAGATCGTAACTACTGCTGTCTCTGTGTATGCAGTCTGACTGCATCTTCGCCTCTCAACTACGACAATCACCTCTAAATGCCTTCAGTTGGTCATCTTAATTGAAATCTTTGGGCCTGGAAGAACCACTCAGAACCGCGACTTTGTGGGGATCGACACTTTACCAACTGGTATTTCCACACACCTTTTATGATTTACTTATCACTCACTCACACCTCATCACTCAAATACCACTACCACAATAAACTCACCTTTCCACAATTACCTGCATCCCATGAAGCACTCCGCAGCGTCCATCCAGTGCTTGTCAGAAGCCCCGAAACACTGCCACTCACAACTTTCCGTGGTGAATCAGTGGCATGTGAGCATGTCAGGGTAAACCAAATCTCATCCGTCATATTTGTGACGATGATCACATTATTCAGCACTGCTGCTACATTGCCTAATTCCTTTCTGTCCCACACTTATCAGTTTACGTGCTTTAACCAACACATCACTTCGCATGCCTTAATTACAGAAAACACAGCAACCCATTCCGTACCGAACAACACTCTTTTGAAGCAATTCTACTGCGGAATTACAAAACATACTCATTGTTTAACTCGTGTCCTCCTCAACAGGCTGCCATAACTTGACTCTATGCCCAGAGCATCGAAGCGACAATAAGGTGCATTGCCAAATGTAGGCCATGAGGCCAGCGAATGAATCAGATGCCCAGTCAATCAGTCGCACTATGCGCTTTAACACGAATGTCATGACGGCCGACAGTAGTGAAGTAGCCGACACACGATTAAATCGATGCTGCGATCGGTACATAGGTAAGTAGCCTGGTGGGTGAGTATATTCATTGAGAGACACGCCCCAGCACAAGCCGTACACATCACACGGCGGCCAGGACAACTTCTACTTCGTGCATGCACACAAACTCACACACCGACACACCCATTCCCTTGCCAATCGTGTCAGTGCCAGTGGCAATCTATCCAACCTTCACACCCACTCCAAATGTCTGCATTGGGGCGAAAAGTGAAAGCACCAAGACAACCACTCAAATAACATCTGCAGAGTAGCATGTCTACGAGAAAGAAAGTCTGGACGGAAGGTGTGCTAAACGTGGTGAGACGACTTGAAATCAAGAAGCTTTCTTGGCAACAACAGCTTCACCACTAACCACGAGGCAACGTTTAGTCGCTTTCATTCTCTGAACGAATTTCGGTAAAGTGAAACATGTAAGCATCCACACAGTTGGCAGGAGCATCTCAAGTGACTAAACCACCACCATGTCCACCCTTCCCACCAATTTTATATCTGTGCTCCGATGCAAGCCTGTGACCACGCACTCCACAACTACTGCAGCACAATTTAAAAAGTGAGCTCACACAGGCGCCGGTCAAGTTGCAGTGTTCAACTCTGCTGTGAATATATGCGTCCGACATGGACTGCAATCGACGCCCCCTGTCAACGTGACAGTGTCACTGAAACCTTCACCAATGTTGTATACTCGCCAGAGGGGCTTTGTGCATGTCACACACAAGTCAACTTTTCTCACCTTTCATTGGGATGGCTGTGTTTCCGCAGACGGCTCTGCTACAAATGTATTTGTCCGATTCGCAAAAAGAGACGACCTCACGGAATCCATCACTTGACACATGTTGAGCGCCTTTGACGATCGCCGTTTTTCGATGACAGTTTCGAACACACACTGTGTAGGGGATGCGTGGTGAGAGACCGCCAATTGTGCAGTGGGTTACATAATTGGTCTCCGTGCAGTTTTTCTCCTCCCATCCTGCTATATATGCAACAACCTCCTCTCCAAATTCCTGGTCACTCGCCACCCTCCATGTTACCGTCACTGCGGTATGATTTGTGGCATCCACTTGGACGTTGGTTGGAGCTATAAAATATAGGGAGAAGACGTCGCAATTCATCATCAAATACTTTCATTTTTCCCACAGACTAAGCAGCGCCGGCTGCACTATCTCTAAAAACAGCATCTACACCAATTATGAGGCTACCATTGCAATGCATTGTTTAACCCATCCGGTCAGTGTCTCGCCTTCAGTCGACTACTTCCACTCACGAAATTCTCATCAAGTGATAAGAGGAGGGTGCGCCCTTAATGCAGAGCACTACACACAAGTCTTGAGGGAGATACAAAACGATGCCAGCGAACATAGGCGATAAAAGCATCTTGTGCGTTTACCTTGTTGTATCGCCGATGAAGCAGGTGCAATACAGAAATGCACATCAAAGACACCGCAAACTCATTCCACACCACCTGGTGTGCAACGCACGCAGTGACTTCACACGAATATCGGTGAAGCTGCAACACTCAATGCTGATACCAATTCCCTGACTCCCACGTCCAACTCAAAATCTCGCATGCCGTCACACCTCGCCTTATATCAAAGTGAAGCTACCGAAGAAGCGCTACGCCATTAGCGTGCATTCACCAAGGGCAATAAGTCAACATTTCTCACCTCCCGTGGGAATGGTTATGTAACCGCAGACGGCATCGCTGCAAGTGTAGTTGCTAGTTTAGGCGATATTGGCAACCTCAAGCAGATCAACAATCGGCACGAGTTGAGCACCTGTGAATGAGGATGATGCGACTCTCGTGGTTGCCGTTTTTGGGTGACAGACTCGAACACACACGTTGAAGGGAATGAGTGGCAGAAGACCACCTATCGTGCAATTGACGCCGCCTTTTTCTGCAGTGCAGTGTTTCTCTTCCACTCCAGCAATGTATGCAGCAATCACGTCCTCCGCATCAGTGCCATTCGGTGCCTTCCATCCCACCGTCACCGCAGTATGATTCATCGCAGTTAATTTGATTTTACTCGGTGCTGAATGATGTGATGTGATTACTAGTGAAGTGCATGATGCCATTTTGCATACCATGCTGTGCGCTCTTTACCCTCACTGTCACATAACAACACGTCTCCTAGCGCCACTTCTCCAACAACGTCCTACTGACGGACACCATCAAGATCGTAGCCACTGTTGGTTCCGTTTATGCAGTCTACCTTCCATCAACATCTCCCAGCTCCCACAGTTGCCTCTGAATGCCTTCGTTTCGTCACTTCACTGAGAATATTCCGATTCACAGATGGTCATTCACGTTCAATTAACCTGACAGTGGCTTGGAAGCACCACTCGGAGCCTCGGTTCTGTGAGGGTCAACACTTTGTCATTCGGTATTCCCACACACTGCTCATAATTCATGCTACCTCCTGAACGTGCCGTTATTCATTCCATTAAGCTTATGGGCGGATGAATGGTTTAAAACATAGAGGAGTTTGAGACATCAACTTTTGGCCTAGAACTAAAGCATAACGAAATACGACTTGTCAAAGCAAAGTGGCA
Organism: Taenia saginata; assembly: GCA_001693075.2. Taxonomy (NCBI): domain Eukaryota; kingdom Metazoa; phylum Platyhelminthes; class Cestoda; order Cyclophyllidea; family Taeniidae; genus Taenia; species Taenia saginata. The sequence continues at coordinate 37,325 of LWMK02000545.1, forward strand.
TCTTCGTTGCACGACATATTCACTCATTTCTTCATTCTACGCCTTCAGTTAATGTAATTGCGCCACAGGAACAGTGCATCATTACTGTCTATACATCGAACCTAATTCTATTCAGAAATATGAGTCAATGCTTCTCACCTTCCATGGTTAGTGTCACACTACGGCACAGAGCATTGCTGCAAACGTATTGGTCTGTTTCGACGAACGTGTCAACCCCAAAGAGATCACCACTTGACACTGGTAGGGCGCCTGCCGAGGAGGGTGATGCAGCTACCGCGGTCGCCAATTTCGGGTGACAGTTTCGAACACACACTTTGTAGGGAATACGTGGTAAGAGACCGTTGATCGTGCACTGGTTTCCATAATAGGTCGGCGTGCAGTTTTTCTCCTCCGATCCTGCTACGTATGCTGCAAACATGTCCCCATAATTCGTGGAATATGGTGGCTGCCACTCCACCATTAAACTGGTATGGCCTCTAGGATAACAGCTGAGGTAGGTTGGAGCTAAAAGATATGCAAAATGATAGCGCGATAAGCGTTGTCTGTTCGCTCCACGTAAACCAACACTCCCGTCTGCACTAGACTCTCAGTGTGCTTCAAGCCACCTCCATCACCAACATCACAAATGGCACACACTGCAGCAAATTTGCGCACTACCTTTGCCTAAATATTCTGCAATCACTCACAACCAACATTCACAACTACGCTCACACTAGAAATCTTTCCCTGTTATCTTCCTCGACAAAGCAGATGTTTATCAAATTTGCTCTCACTGCCTGAAGGCTTAAAACAAACGCACACCTACTAGTCTACCCTCAACTGCTAACTTAGGCCTGCATTGCAGTTGGCCTGACAAATCCGCCTTACTCTCACTCATCCCTTCTTCATTCTAACAGACCAATCCTTGGTTTCTTCTAGTACATGCTGCTTAGAATGCATGGCTACTGGAGGTGGTGACTGTTCCCCAAAAAGAAATGTTAGGAGCGTCCATTGGTGAGCCAAGACCAAAGCCGTAAGCAAAGCTACACTTGTCATGTCAAATAAGACAGCGTCAATGAGCAATTCAGCCACTTAGCTGTGAGCGCCAATTCCTCCACGCATAGGTTGTGCAGCCCAATTCCACACCACCCCACTCCATTGTGCTCTTGCCCACTTGGCATTTTCTAATGCCCCAGACATCTGACAAGTGCAACTCACGATGGGAGGTGTGTGGTGGAGAGAAGCAACCTATTGTACTACTCTGCAACAATCACACGCTAGTCTAATCAGCGTTCGGTGTTCGGTCGACCACCTCCAAACGCGAAATGCGTTGTCAACTGCCATGTTTGCTAATGACACACGTATGCCAAGCATCTTGTGCCCTAGCACTCAGTGGATCCAATTACTAGGAGAGGAACAGCTCCTTCACCGTTTTAAAAAGCAAATGTTTGTTAGTGTTTGTGATGTGATGGTTAGATCCCAATGGCACAAACCTGATGGCCTTGTTGCAAGAATGCGTCTGCAAAGTAGATGGCGAATGAATGCTTCAAGCAAAAGACGTTTGATCAGGTTCTCATTTGTGCTATCCGATGTTTACAGTCAAACTACGTCAAGTTTCAATAAAAAAAACAAAGTGCAGTGCATTGTCTCCTGCTAGCGGTACAGATGGTACGCACTTTGGAAGTGGAGTCATTAGAAGCCGTTTTCAACAGAAAGGAGGAGGCAACAAATGGCTGCATGTAATAATCCAACTGCAGAACTCAGCCTTTTGATGGTATTGGCAGAAAGAAGTGCCTACTTCCTACAGAGTATGCAACGATTGCGCTTTCCTTTTAGGGCGAAGCATTCTGGTAGGTTCGCCCACCTACTGCGCTTAGTTAAATGCCTCCCACTTCAAGAGAAACTGGAAGTCGATCTAACATATGCGCTTGTACGCTCCTACTACTCAAAGCTTTTCACCACCATTGCTCTACAGCAGTGCAAATGCTTAGGGCGTTGCTCCACGGCTACCACAACATTTGGCTGGCAAAGTGGTCTCTCGGTGCTTCCAAAGGCACAAGGCATTGCCGGCCTTCGTGCGCCTGTGTCTGTTGTCGCCAACATTAGAGCCAACGTAATGCCTGCTTCTGCATCAGTCATTCCAAAGCCCTTTATCTACCCACCGTACCAAGTATTTCATTCAATTGTTAGGGTGGAGGCTTCGATTATGCAGACCGTCTACAGACACCTCCGTGACAGATCTCATGCTCTGGTTGGCACGGTTCTCAAAGCCACTACAATTCGAGACCTGTTGAGCGTGACCGTATTTTCTGTTGTTCACAACCTAAAATCCTCGCCCTTAGGTGGAGCTCATTTCGCACTTTGTATGTGGCTGAATAAAATAACTTGCTTACTTACTTACTGTCAGTTAAGAGTTGTACATTCAAAAGCGGCTTAGGACGATTGCCTGGAAATGGACCACTTTACGTCGATTTTTGCCCGGCAAATATCAGAGATGAGCTCAAAAGGGAGGCAAGGTATCGTCCACTCCGCACGATAGCTAAGGAATTATCAAAGGCGGTTGGCGCACAATTTGTTCCTAATCACAGCCAACGAACGTCTTTATGCCTCTCTTTCTGCTAGCACTCCAGGCACCACCAACGTTTTATTGCTTCAACACCTCTGTACAAGTTGCCGACCACTTGGATTGGTGGAGAGTGGTTGGCTGGTGCGCATCAATCATGTCCAAGAAATGCATCAAGATCAGTGCCAGAATCGCAAAACAAGGCCAGGCACTCGCCACTGACGCAGTCTCTCTCGCTAGAGGTGTGTAAAACCACACACCTCAATGCCAATACAAGGAAGCATAGGATGATGCCTTTGATTTGTCAACCACAATCCTCACACAAATTGAAATGCCCCAACGTCATTGAATTTCGTCTCGTCTTTCCGTTTGTGCTGAATTTTGTGCCAAGATGTGTCACAAATGCTTGTGCGCCTTGACCAAACGTGTGTTCTTTCCATCGCGAAAGAGGATGGTCTATACGCCCTTACGTTTACTTTTTGCACAGACAACAAATCCAGTCTCTCTTATTTTGAAGCGCATTTAAGCAAACTACACTTTGGCTTGTGTAATCGATGCTGCGCGCTAATCACTTGTAAGTATTTGAGATGCCGTTGAACGAGATGAGAAGGGTGTGCCTTGCAAAGCTTAGGAGAACCACTCTTGTCTGCTCTACGAGAATCGGGATGGTGTGTCACAAAACAGATGCTCGTTTTGCCACAAGTTTTGACGGTCTTGGTTCTGCCAAATTTTCGGTCTTGTCGTTTGCGCTCATAATGAAATGCATTTAACCCAAGTAAGGAGTTTTCATGCAGGAAAGATTTTGCTACCATTCATTTGCTTGCCACTAGAAAAGTTAGTGAAATTCTTTCAAGAGCGATTAGTGATTCTTGTTTTAGGCCGTTGTGCATTAGCACTAGTGAAATACCAGGCTTAAAACGCCTGACAGTGCAATTTTAAAAGGTCCAATGCAAAAGCAGTGATGCTGAATTTTAGGTGGCCATAAAACATAGTGGAGGAAAGCAATGCACAACTCACGATATGTTTTGAGGATCGAGGTCTGGAGGCCTGGAAGCATCTGAGAAAGCAAAAGCTTGTTACATTATTCGCTATGTCATGTTAAAAACTGCTGCTGGTATTTTATTCAAAATGAATTGAGCCATCAAATCCATAAAAAGAGACCTGTGGAAGCGAGGCAACATGCGAAGTTATAAGGCGCGTCATATTTTTGGCTCCTAGTCATGTAACAAGAGCTGCAACTGCAGCAACTATTAAACATTCCACCTGAAACCGCTTATCTTGCATAAAGGAAGTTCGTGTCTCGCACAGCTGCAATTAGATGAGGTTGCATAGTTCACCATTAATAAATATGTACATATGTCATTGCAAGTTCACATTATGCATAGGTGTTCAGCGGTACTGAGAATGCCGAAGTGCAGCCAGCACGACATTCCATTTCAACTTGGCTTAAGGACCATTAAAGAGCTTAATCACGACATTTTTGTGATTAAATTAGGCGTAGCACAAAGTGTTTTATCAGCGACGTTAACAGAAAATACACCTGTCAACATGCCAAAAAGATGTGAAACATGCAAACCACAAGTGGTATTTACCTTCGATTCGACACGAGCATGTGTTGGTGAGAGCCACCAGATAAAAGCAAATTATACCCCAGAAATACGCGATCATGATGCAGCAACGGAAGTATCATCCAGTAGAGCTTTTAATAAGGGAGGTCGGTCCTTGAAGGTTAAGGCGTATGCCATTCTAACGACTAAAACAAACTTTCTTATAAAGAATGACGCACACTGCCAATAATGACACCGAGAGACAATGCCATTCATGTCGAATAATTACTTCTCTGCAATTCTTTGAAGTTATTACTGCATTTAATACAAGTTGTGCCTAAGCATTTAATATATGTTTTGCCAAATAACGCCTGGGTTTTATCGTTCCTCCTGGCAACCTGATCTCGCAATGTGGAAAAAATCACAATTATGCATTTTTAATTTTGAAGCTGCAGCAGGTTTCAGTGGCATAAAGGCTTTTTCTGATCATCACTAAAAATTGGATTGCATTCATTAAAGTTGGTCCATTTCAAATTTCCTCAACAGACATGTTCAAAAATTTTACAAGTTCAGTGTAACTTCATCTATCTCGCTAATGGACTCTTTATACTAACCTCCATCAACAAGGTTTTAGTGCTTCATTTCTGTGCTCTGACACAAAGAGCGATACTAGTCGTTCGACCACCGGCTTTGGTCAAAGTGTCGCATCCAACTCTGCTACCACATCTTTCGTCCAACATCCAGTACAACATCTTACTTTCCCTCAATCGACACCTGCCATCAGAGTGCTGGTGCTGCAGCGACGTTGCAGTGCTACTGCCCATCTACGAAATCGCTAAGTAAACAGGACGACGAGTAAATATTTCCCATCTCCAACTCACAGTGTAACAGCATTTAGCACTTTGCTTAGACAGTCTTTGTTTCTGTCAGCTTCGACAATTCTACAATGCTGTTAATCTTGGTCTATAAACAGTGCGATTTTCGCAGTGTAATCTTTCATTCAGGTCAAAATTAGTGCAGTGCATTCCCCCACTCAAGTGCTGTTTCCCACCAAAATAATCACACTGGTCATTAGACAGCTCCCCTTATGCAATCCAACGGCAATCCGCAGCTTATCAATAGCAGCGCAGTCATAGCAGTGTAGATGCCGACATTCATGCACAGGGTAAATGGCTAATCATTCAACTCCCACTCTACACACACACAAATCGACGCACATGTCAGTAGTGCTCGAGTCAATGCCCCAGCGAATTGGCCACTCATCCTGCGGGCTTTAACCGAGTGCAGCCGGTAAAGCAATGCATAGGAAACTCTATGCCTCCAATCCGCAACAAAAGACTCCACGAGAGTTTGCAGAGCAAATACTTGCATGGAAATGGTCATGCTATAGCAGATAGCATTGTTGCAAGTGTGTGTGTCTGTTTCGTCAACAAGGGCGATCTCGAGGGCGTCACTACTTGACGCGAGTGGAGCGTCTGTGAAGGCGGAGGATACAGCCGTCTCGGTTGTCGATTTGGGTGGCAGTATCGAACACACACGTTGTTAATCGTACATTGTGTTCCACCTCCCGTCGTGCAGTGTTTCATCCTCGGTTCTGCGTCAACAAGGGCGATCTCGAGGGCGTCACTACTTGACGCGAGTGGAGCGTCTGTGAAGGCGGAGGATACAGCCGTCTCGGTTGTCGATTTGGGTGGCAGTATCGAACACACACGTTGTACAGATAGCATTGTTGCAAGTGTGTGTGTCTGCTTCGTCAACAAAGGCGATCTCGCGGGCATCACTACTTGACGCGAGTGGAGCGCCTGTGAAGGCGGAGGAGACAGCAGTCAGGGTCGTCGTTTTGAGTGGCAGTATCGAACACACACGTTGTTAATCCTTCGTTGTGTTCCACCTCTCGTCGTACAGTGTTTCATCCTCGATCCTGCAATATATGCTGCAATCTCATCCACTTTATCCTCATCACTGGCGCCTCCCGTCCTTCCATCGCTGCAGTATGATTCGCCAATGTCAATTCCATAATGCTTCTACATGAAAGACGTGAATGTGATTGACAGTGAGATACCTGTTCCCCTTTTCCTCAACGCAATCTAACAGAGCAGCCTCACGGCATGATGACGATTTCACAAGGCTCTCAGTGTGCTGCAATCCATTCTCACCACAATGAACTGCCTATGCAGTGTTGTCATCGCAAGCACTATGCTGCCTCAACACTTTGTCCACGAGCACATTCCATCCGATATATGTGGCCACGTTTGCATCACTTCATCCCATCTGGCCTCCAATTCACTTTGCAATAGCAACTTCTCATCATCCACACCCATTCTCTCTCTCCTTCCAAATGGAGGCACATTGCTCCTCCAATCAGCATGCCACTTAGACTGAGCAGTTGCAGAATGTGGTGCCTTTATAGAAGGAAATGCTGGAGTCCTCCGGTGCTGTGTGACGATGAAGACCATAGGCATAGCTGTCATGCCAAAGGAGGTGTCGATCTACTGACTGTGATGACGCAGTGCCAATAAGCAATTCAACCATCTAGCAACGCGTTACATTCCTTCTACGCCTAAGCTGTTCGTCCACTTGGCATTGCTCAATGTCCCAGTCGTCTGACACTCACAGCTCGCCACTGTAATGTGTGGTAGGAAGAATCAAAATACTGCACCGCTCTTCTACACTTGCATGGCTTCACCTCTGCCTCTTTGGCCTACTAATGCAATCAGTGCATTGTGTCCAGTCGACCACTTCCAGTTTATCGCTCCACAACATTTGCGACTCCTTATGCAACCAATCCAAGCCAATCCAATCCAATCAACCAACAAATCGCTAGTCGTTGGCAGGAGTGTGTCAGTCTACCGAGACGCGCCAACTATCCACATTTAATGGTGTTCATTCACTGATGGGGAAAGACTGCTTCGACGCCATCACATGTAGACCAAGTAACCACGTGAGTGAGTGGAGGAAACACTGCCAAATCGAAAGAGGGGAGCACAAGGGCATAATGTTCAGCTATGTAAGCATCGGTTACAACAGCTTGGAGAGATGGAATGATCTGGCGTCTGACTAATCGCTGCAAGCATGTCTTCACGCAACTACCTCAAACTGGTAGTAAGAGCAGGAATGCAAATTCTTCTGGTCACTAACGTCGTGCCATCTGCCTCATGTAATCGAAAATGAGGAAACCAGGAATGGCATTGACGAGTCCATGCTCTCTAAAATGGGGTCCACAATTGTCGGAGAGAAACTCCTTCACGTTTTGTTTGTGTTTTGCTTGTGTTTCTACCATTTCGACTACCGAGTGAGTTCCACTGCACTATGCAAACCATAGATCGCGTTGCTTGGATATACTCCCTCGCCATCCATCTCCGCCAATTCGACGTGATCCGTTTGCTCTCATCCCATCTACACACTTGACATTAACCAATGTCCATATTCCTCCAAGTCTTTAGAAATAGGTTTAACGCCGCCTCGTTGCACAACAACACTGAGCAGCCGGTCTGACACCCTCCACCCGCTGTGCCAGTAGTCACTGCTTTACCGATTACCTTTCCATCTTGCACAGTTTTTGTCAAGGATCACTTCCACCGAGAACAAGTTGCAAGTGTAAGACCAGAGCGATAGCGGGAGATGGAACCTCCGTACTGGTGGGGCGATGAGGCTAAGAGGAATTTCAGAATGTGCTAGGCTCACAACCGGGCATGCAGTCCATCATTCCGGTGCTATTCTCCATCTAACCACGTCCACCTGCATACATGGCGGCAACAAATGCATTGCTTCATTCCGTCGATGGAAAATGCCAGAACGAATAAGAGCTCACACCAAACCCTCTCTTATTAAGCACAGTTGGGAAGGGTAGCCTTTGTATGGGCGTCTTTTTTGTGAAACAAACGATGAGATCAATGGAAAACGAGATGTCTCCGCTTAGTGGAATGCAAACAAGAACGGCAATTGCTTCCATATACATTTGATTTGCGATCCCATAGAGACCGACAAAAATGTACAAATGAAGATGCCACAACTAGATGGGTGCTCAAAGCGAGTCACTTCAAATGCTGGACAGCTGATGGAGTCTGCGATTGTGAGGCCCCCACACAGGCATTCTAGCCACGCAGCCTAACTGTTCTCGGGTGCGGAAACCAGGTGGCGAAGATCGTCTCCGCGTGGTCGTAGAATTGAGAAGTGTGCACTTGACATCTACTAAACAGCGCTTAAAGCATCTAACCTCTGAGCAGTCAACGGAGAGCAATGCGTATTACAAATTGCACCGCGGCAAAGCAGTGGCTGTGAGACAGCTGTGGACACTGACAAAGTGACTGCGTTCACACCACGCACTCCCACCTGCAAATGAATGCCAATTCGTTCGACTCTTGCTTGAAACCACTGCGCAATCACAACAGCGCCAACTGCAGGGCTAATGCTACACAACGTTAATTGCGTGGACTGGCCAAAGATGTCCGCACTCCGACGGGTGCTCGACGGTGACAGCAAAGACTGCGAAAGACGTTGCATCGCCTTCAACAAATCCCCAAAATGCAGAAACACTGCAAGCACTCGAAAGCAGCATAAACACAAGCGGTGTTAGTTAGATGTCAACATTAAATGTGTTACTCAAAAAAGAAACTCATTCCCAAAGGCCAGCAGAGAAGAGAGTCAAAAATGGCGAACAGCTTCTTCCTTCTTCTTTCCACTTGTTCAGTCAGATATGATCCTTCCTATAAACAACAAAATCAATTGTTTCTTTCGTAACTCATTCGTCTGGTCATTCTGCCCGTTAATACGTCCCTCTGCAAGCATCACACCACAAAATTAGCCTACTTGAGTCTCCGAATTGCTCAGTTGGGTGAGATGTTAATACTTGTCAATGCAAAAGCACAGAATTCACTCCCACACGCACACCACAGTTGTACATTAACAGAAGTAATAGCACTTTACTCAAAAGTCCACAAGCAGTTACCATCCACTTCTCATTGGTGGAGGCTGAGGAGGTGCGACTGCAAAGGAAACACAAAAACCAGTCACTCAGCATGCCTCCGATTACATTCCGCCCACCGCATGTCCGAA
>LWMK02000546.1:0-47412 GCA_001693075.2 Taenia saginata
TCATCTCACTACCCTTGAATTATTCTGTGGAAATTGGCTCACAACAAGCATTGCCAACACCTTCTGCTTTATTGACGCACCTCCAGTGCTGCTGTAGCCACTTTGAATGACGGTGAGTGGATAGCCACTCACCGCAGTGGCCCCCATTTTTATAGCACAATGAGTTAGTGATGGGAGAACTTTTGGTGAACAAGGCTATCCCTGAAAGCAGTACGCGCTAAACTGAATGCTTCGCTGCCAAAATCAAGCCTCTGTATTGCATTTTCCAGCAGATGTGTTACGCTGCCCCGCCCCTCCCATGGATAAAAAAGTGTGTTCGAGAAGCTCTCACTGCCTGTAAACCAATTTGAAATCCCCGTTGCAGACAGACTCAAGCAGTACAGGGGTTAAAAATGGGGAGAGAATTGTTGAAAGTACAATATAGAGAAATGTGGGCGGGGAATAAGGGCAGTGCTAGCCACCGCAGTAGAGCGTTCACCATTGCTTATTACCTCATATTTGCCTACTTCATCTCCTTCCCTTGTTTTTCGCCTAAAAACGCAATCAAAGCTGTAAACAGTCTTGTATAGGAAAGTAAAAATGTCAAATAAGCTAAAATAGCCAATTGCACAAAGGAGACTCACATAGACTGCGATCCGAGACACACATATTTTATGAATGAGTTAAATAGCCCATTGCACTCAATTTTGTTCACTTATTTTGCGCTTTTTGTTGAACGGTCCCTTTTGAAATGCCGATGTTTCGCAATGATTTCACTTCACGACACTTACTGAGCGAACCCTTATATCTTAAGTGATTTATTCATAGCCACCTGCTGTTGGCAATGTTGTTCTTGCTAATTTCAAATAATTGATGCAAAGATACTCCGATTGGAACAAAACTTTATCTTGAAGGAGGATGGGATGAGCAAATTAGTTAAAATATAGCACTATCCTCATAATTGATCATTCCATATCCTACTTCATGTCATGTGAATGATTTTGTAGAGCGAGTGCCCCATTCCCATTCTTCGTCTTTTTACAACAAGGTTTCTTTAAACGATGGTTATCAACTTTTTTTGGGATAAGACAGGCGGTTGGGAGCAGGTGTGTAGAGCCATTAAAGTGAAGTTCGACGGCCTCTTTCTTAATGCAAATTCATTGCAATCTGAAATGACGATTACTTCAAGGGCAAATTATTTTGGAAATTTTATGGCCTTTCCAAAGCCGCTGACTCCAATCACCTAGACTGGCGGCGCACTTCAGGCAGCATTATATTGACTTTGAGTGTTGATAGGGTAACGTCGAAGCAGGGCCAGGAACATTTTCTAAACTGCAGTTATACCTTATTGATAGGCCAAAACAACACCTTCGCTGTGTTAGGTCCTAACAAAGGAATGCAAATGACGAACAATCATGCAAAAACATGCAACTGATAAAAGATGAACTGACAGTAGCTAATTTCATTCCAGCCATCGCATGTTAGGTACAACAGGTTCTGCTGCGCCAAAGAAGCAATCTTGCTTCGTCATCACGAAAGACCATTCCTGTTCATTGTCAGCTCCTAAGAATGCGAAAGCCCACAACTCTGTGGGATACCATGAGCCAACGATTATCACCCACGATGTTATTAGCATTCCAATTTAATCAAGTGAAAATGCCACAAGCCAGAGTTGTAACGTTTTCACTCATAATATTACCTTATTTTGATTTGGAGAGGACCCGATTTCTATGGTTAAGCTGACTTAGTCCTCTAGTGCCTGAGTTGAGCTCAAAATACAGTAACTCTTTGCAATGAACAGGCGTTTGGGGCTAGTTGATTATGTATCGCAAGAAATCGAAGGCTACAAGGAGTGGAAGGATTCAAAACGCGTGTTCTTATTAGTCAAGGCGCATCTATGATCTTTGAAATGGGTTTGAACTTTTCTTGAGCATATTTACCTATAAAGGTTTGCCTCCGTGTCATATTGGTGAACAGGGAGACCTAAATGAGAGTGATCATAGGGAAAGGTGCTGAATATCTGGAGAAAGTGATGCTGAAAAGACAATGAAAACCGAAAACCCAATGACTGTCAACGGCTGTTGACGTCCTCATTCCATGCAGCAATGGCAAAGCGAATCGGCACTAATGTGAGCGACAGATAATAATGGTGAATCAGTTTTTGCACACTTTAAGTAACCAACCGTGGGATAATTTTTGCCAAGCGAATTAACAGCACCGCATTTGTGGTGAAGGTGTAGCGGTAAGAGTGGATGCTCGCGAAACCTCATCCCCTTGTTTGCTCTAATAAGATTTCTCTTCTCAACGTTTAAATTCACTGCCTTAGACCTTAATTGATTGCAAAGAAGAAGGAAACGAGTGATCCATGTGGTTGATGAAAGTGGACGGACTATATCACAACCTACCAATTGAACAAACGCGATTGGTTGGTTTTCGGACACAATCGAATAATTAGCTCCCTATCGACAACTTTAGGAATGTACGACAAAAATGTGCGCATTTGAAGACACAATCTTGCGATCAGTAGTAATGTTTGGCGTCTTGAAAAACAAAGCAAGGCTTTCATAGGTTGATGCCCAAACGTGGTGCTCTATGCTTGGTTCCAGTGCCTCGTGAGAGGCGCCGAAATTGGGCACATCATCTGAATAGATGATCAACTTCCGCATTTTGACGATTCTCCCTAGCAGTGGCCTTTCATTCACCCATTTTCTTTCTAAGAGCATTTTGCAACCGACTAATAAAATTGCCTAGGGTTCGTTTTATAGTTGTAGCGCTAATCTCTAGTGAAACATTGAATGTACCAGCAAAACACTAATGCGAATTGCATAAAGTTGCAACGAGGCGTTGACTTAAGCTCCTGTACTTCGAGTAGCACATCAAGAGAACGATACTACTAAGCGCAGATAATCATCGCTAAGCAAATTTACCACTGTGAGGAGCGCAAACAAGGTGAAGCATGTTTCAGCCAGTCGCTCTACCACGTAATTCACTTCAATAGCCTAGGCTTCATGCATATAACCGGATCTTTTGTAGAGTTGTGAATTAATACCGCCCCAATCCAGCGCAAATGTGGACCTTAGGAAAAGGCATGACACGATACCCAATGCTGGTGTTGCTTTTGATTCTAATCAGCACAATCGCATTAGTATTTCGGCGACTTTATCGTCCAACAATTTTTGTAATCACGCCGATCTATCCACACCCAAACCAGGAGCCGGAATTAGTACGCCTATGTACTGTTTTAAGCATTGCTAGAGACGCACACTGGATAGTGGTCGAAGACGCGAGGAACAAAAGTCGGTGGGGGACTCACCACCTTGTAATTGTGTTGCTTCTTTTTCGATCGCATTCACTCGATGCTCGCTTCTGACAATTATTTCCATTAAGAGCATTGGCTCGGTTTTTCGACGATTGCGGCTTGCCCTACACTCACTTGAACGCCCCAACATTACCGCATATCAGTAATGTTCGTGGATCAGCTCAACGTAACGAGGCAATCAATTGGTTAAGAGCAAACTTTCAGCCAACGAAGATGCTTTGCCGATGATGACAACACCTGCTACCCAGATTTGTTTCACGGAGCAGGTCGTCATCCACTCCATCTTCTGTATTATTTGCCTCATTTATTTTAGATAGGATATTTCGTTGCTTTAAAAGTAATTAGAGGTGTTATCACTGAAGAGATCCAGTGGTTTTGCCACTCGAAATGATTTGAGTCATTGGACACATTTGGTATGGAATTGATGCTAACTGAACACACATTGCCACATAGTTGTTTTAGCATTTGTTTCAAAAATTTACTGTTCGAATACAACCACGGGGTAAAACTAATCAAAGCGGACTGTAGTCAAGTGTTGTCGCTGTAGATGCTTTAAGAGCTGCTGAGAGTGCTTGAGAGGCAAAATGTCCGCATCTGGGCATGGATTTACGCTATTGAAAATTGCTTGCGTCAGAAACAACGCTACACAATGCAACTATGAATGAGTTTATCAAATTTCCTCAATTATTAGAATAGCCTTCAATTAAAAGCATTAATTTCAAATAGATTTATGCAGAAATGGATAAAGCAGTATTCACAAAATTGCTTTAGATGCAAACACTTAAACAAGGAGCGACATGGCCCGTGGGCATAGTGGCCAAATCTGACTGGGAGGGATGCATCACCGAACCTGGCAATCGCAACAAGATTTCCGGCTTTCGGTCAAAGTATGCACCTAACCGGAGATTCCCCATTGACGTGGCAGCCTTTACAGTCAATCTCAATTTGGTTTTAGAACACCCAAAAGCCCTGTTTGATTACGGAGCTGCCGAAAGTCAAGAGGGTGTAATGTTTTCCGGCCTTAGTTTCCAAAGTGCCTATGAATTGGAGCCAAAAGCTGATAGCTGCAGAAATGTAAGACCATTTGAAATAAATCTACTGTCTATTCATTCCTTTTGGCAGTTGAAATTGTGCTCAAGAATGCGGATTTTCCTTTTAGCTCCTCGTTTGGCACACGAACTCCTCGACTCGGGAGGTATAGGTGCTCGGGTCACCTACCATCCAAACTTTGTTATGAGGCGCCTCTACTAAAAGTCCACTATTTGCAATGCTTGTCTCCTTCTTTCAAACCGCCGTTTTTATGCCGATTGTTGACTTGGCTGCAATTTTGTTTGCTCCTTTACCCTTACTACTCTGTGGGGAATGTTCTTCCCAACTGCATCATGTTTACGCGTTTTTCGTTGTTCCTTTTCCCTGAATATGCGATGTATCAGAGGTTATTTAACGGTCTCAACCCTTGACAATTAGCGAGAATGCTTTTGCGAGGCATAGGATTTCAATGAATCCTCCATCGCATAACATGGAACTGTAAAGTGGATCCAGAGTAAGACCACATTTTTATGAAGCAATTTAGCGGAGAGAGTTTTTGCCTACATTTCTCTTTAGGACATGAGTTGAGTTGATTGATATGCCTACCAAACTACAGTGAAGCAGTGTTGAAGCAATTTCAGTGAATTTGTACCTTTTATCGGAAAGAGAGCATGGGGCGATGCCACCATTATGTGAGCAGTGATACTGAAGTTTGGGGGTTGTCAAGGCGAGCATAAGATCGGAGTTTATTTCCTCCCCCAACTCCAAAAGCATTTCCAATTCGAAGTTCTACAAGATTTCTGCAAATCGCCAAAAGTCAAACTGAAAGTGCCTACTTCTCTGCTTTTGGCATCAATTGGTCCCCAACATCTAATCACTCGTCTCGTTATTCGGTATCACGGAGTCGTGCTCTCGCTGTTGGCTTCATCCCCTCGCACAATGGACCAATAATTCATGCCGCTGGGGTGTGCTCTACGTGCTTGGGCGTCAATGTTAAGAAATGGGTAGGGAAATAAGGTAAGAGATGGCTGGAGGGAGTAAGAACAGAGGCAAAGAGGATTATCCTACACTACTCCGAACTACCACCAGAATACTGTGCCCGCACCCTCCCACAAAAGGTAGTAGTTTGGTTTATGCGAAATTACGTGTCGTGCGTGTGATTCAATCCTAAGTACAAAATTGGAGTTGAACACCACCATTGATGGCACCATCACTTTCATGAAGTGTGGGTGTCTAGTGGAACCAGTGGCCCTTCACAGCATGAGCTACCTCCAAGGTGTTGGCATAAAGCGACTGCTTTGAATGCCCAAATATTTGGCATCATCATAAATGCCCTATAGTTTGAGGAAAGCGCATGCAAGAACAAGTGTTTTTGTAGTGGTAATTAATGATGAGCTGTGAACGAATTGTTTGACGAACCCGCCTTAAATGTGACTGTGAGATCAGACCGCCCAGTTCACGTACTTCTGGTACTTTTTCACTGGCATTGCATTGTCAATGGAAAGGGATTACATGGTATTAAGCGGCATCTCTTTGATATGAGACATCAATCGGATCGTATACTGTCAACCTTGTTGCTGGGCGTTGTGTCAGGTCCAGTGTATAGCATCCAATGACAAGTAAGTGTTTTTTGATGCTGGGGTCTGGCGACAAATTACATTAATTGGTAATGTGCGGCAATTGAAATTCCCCAACAGATGAATAATGCTGATGCAGCTGCTACTTCCCGACATCAGGAAGGAATTAGAACTACATGTTTAGAGACACAATGTTGGCATGATGTTTGCACACTACCCAACTTGACCAGTAGCACAACCCACCAACTTTTAAAAGTTTGTTTCCTTGTATGAAAGCGGATTGATAGCGAATGAAAATGTGTGGTCGATGATTAAGTACATGTGAGGACGATAAGATCTTAATAATGTCCTTTTGGAAGACACTCGACACTCCAAAGAAGGGACTCTCATTAAAAAAAGGATTGGTTACTTGGGGATGTCATCAGAGGAGTGCGAACGAGGATGAAGGTGAGGGTAGGACAAAGCAGGTCCTGTCACGCTTCTAGCCTAAAGTACAAGCATCCTCACGGTAAGTTTTGGTGCGAATTTCGGCACGCAACATGAAGCTTGAAGCCTGGATGATGGAGAGGCATGAGACATTGCGCTAAGAGGCAAACACAGCCCTATCTTACCACTGATTAACAAAATCAAGCCTCGCCCACTTCCAGAGGCTAAGGTCTACGTGACTAATTCCCAGTTTCACTTTTTTGGCTTATTACATAAAATCGAGTGGATACATTGACTGATTAGTGGGTCTCATCTGGAGATGTTGTAAGGTCATTGGCAAGGGGCTATAGAACCGCGGCAACGAAGTGGTGCACCTCTGAAGCATGCGCTGGATAATTGGTAGTGTGTGCGAATCGTTTAAGGATGAGCAATCATGAGCTTGTGTGCGCAACGAGACGTAAGTGTCATGTGGCATCACAAGTCTTCACCATTGCACCCGTTAGGACTCAGTTTAACAACGATGGTATAGCTCCCTTGTCATCTGTCAATGCGCAATGTGCTTAGTTGTCAAATACTGTATGTCTCACAACTTCGTGACCCACTTCAGGGCACGTGGACGTGTTGCATCAACCTACTCACCCGCCCCTACATCATCTGCTGGCACAGTTTGTGCTCGTAATTTAATCGAGAGGAATAGTAGTAGGCATGATGCACCGACAAAAGAAAAGAGAAGTAGTGAGTGATTGGAGAAACCTAAGAACAAGTAAGAAGAAGGCAGGAGAAAAGCGAGTGCAAAAATTAAGCAGATTGAACTCGACTCTATTAGCCCAGAGTGGACTAGGCTATTCGCGTTAAAGGTTGTAGGACAGTGCAGTGCAGGACAAGTCATCCTCAACGCATCAATAGCATCGACCCATTCATGTGTTGTTTCGATAGTGTTGGCTTGTACTCAATGAATTATACCAAGGCATTATTTTTGGAAGCGCCACTTTTGTGAAATGGTGCAACGAGAGCGTGAGAATTAACGCGTTTTCTTTGCGTGAAGGCGCCTTTGGGGGTGAGGAGGAGGGAGCTGCTTCACAGCCTTCCAGTTCATGGATAGCCTTAACATTGTACATCGTCAGCGTCGTAAAGTCGCTAATTGCGCTGGATTGCCTACGACTGCATGCATGAGTGTCAAAAGTCAGAGGCGCCAGTAGCACCAGGAGAGTCATAGACAGCAGTTCGCAGGGAGGAATTCTTACTCGCCACCAAATAAGTTCTGCATGTCTCATTTTCCAGATTTGTCAGTCACGGATTTTACTCCTCTTCTCAGTATTTTTTTCGATTAACCCATGAGTTCATTGTTTTGCCGTCCATGCCTGGGCCCATTCAGAAGGTGTTGAGGATGCGAATGGGAACGAGTCTATTGATCGCATTGACGGCACTACCACATCATTGTCTGCGGTTAATAGGGTGCATCATCCTATGCTGCTATCTCAGCCCAACTACAATGCAGCTTCAGCTTCCACTTCAGCAATTAGTCTCCCTTTTTCCTTCCCCACACACAGGCGTCCGGATGGGGAGAAAGGAGGCATGTTGCCACCGCGATGCATTGCGGTTTATTATCATGACAAAAGATACTTGAGCTTTAACACACGTAGCTCTGGTGCCCTAAGTGCTAATGTTATGCTCCATGTCTAGATGTTGGACATCTGGGTGATTGGAGCATTGTTTGGATGAATGCCTCCCCGCACGGATGCATTTGCAAACAAACAGGGATGTCCACTCCTACAGGCCGAGCGCCAGCACCAATTTTCGACAGTTGGTAGAGTTGTTGAAGACAGGGAGAGGAAGAAGGAAAAGAGGGCGAATGAGAGGAAGAATCGGATCGAGAAGTGGAGCAGGAGGAGGAGAAGGAGGAGAGTTTATAAGACGTGGAGTAGGAAGTAGGTTGGAGGTGCAACAACAGAACGAGGAGGTCGATAAGACATTCATGAGGGAGAAAATATTACCCGCACTCTGTGAATATCCATACATATTCAACACTCGCTTCCCCACACATCCGTAATTTGGCTTCTTTTATGCCCCGCTTTTCTCCCTCCTTCTTTTTTCTAATTCCCTTACTTCTTTTGCGCATCAGTTCCATTTTTCGGTGCTGTTGATGAAAAGATTGCATTAGAACCTTTTAAAACACCAAGGAAACTCATTTTGGCACCTGGATATGGAAGGAGCTGAAACCAATTGATCGATCTGCAAGGCGCATTTAATTTATTCTGGGTCATACCTTCCATCCCACTCCAATTTGTGATGCAGCAACAAATGGCGATGGAAAGAGTTGTAGAAGCTACCACATCCGTCTTGAGCAGGTCCCTTAGTCTAACCAGCTAAATAGGTAACCGGGGCTATTTGAGTTGTGGCCTCTTTCAATCGAATTTGCTGCATTGCCTACTTTGTGACGCCTGAGGCGGAAACATGAACTGTCATATCACTTTGTTTTAGCTGTGTATATTTTCAAATAAATGCCCTCCAGTTTCATAATTTCATTGAAAACTGAAATAAAGTCTATGCAGCTTACATCCGTCGCGTCAGTAACTTGCCATTAGTGCCGTTGTGTGCGTGACGTAACGGCAAGCTTCCAGTTTATGGGGAAAATCTCCCCTCGATTAATTTGGTCCATTTACTTGGGAATATGTTGCACACTTCTGCACAAACATGTTGATTGGGGCCTTATTACTATTACCATTATTATTATAAAAACTTTTACCGGTGCTTTACCGCTTTGGGCAGCCCCTGTCCACTAAACGTGGGAAGGCGACCCCCTAGACGCGTGCTTTCATCTCCCCAGTTTTGGCAAACTTTCCCAGTTTGTGCAGAGATTATGCCTCGAACTTGCTTCAGGTTACGGTTTCCTCAAATTGTTGTTTCCAGCGGAAGTGGACCTCTTGCTGAAATTATTCTTATGGCTCATTATGAAAACAACAACGCTAAAAAGAGCAACTAAAATTAGTCCATTTGCTAACCTATTGACTGTACGTGTAGCAGCAACAAACATACTGAAACGGAAGCCAACATGTTTGACACGAAGTCACCTTTGCAGAGCACACTCATTATAGCATTGTTGCGGTGAGGTTTGGGTCCCATTTTTAGGCGCAAAATGGGGCTGACTCAAGCACGTGCGTCTACTCAGTTTGCCAAGACGCATAGATTTGTGTGCCGTAGCTTTCATTCGAGGCACATGTGACATTGGACGTTAATTTTGGTCAACGAGGAGATTCAACTCGTACAAGTTGCAGGCTTGCTTGAGACTCACTTGCCTTTAGTGAGAAGCAGCAATGTTTAGGATGCCCTGGTTATTAAAATTATGTGGATTGAGAAGAAGAATGCCTATCAGTTAGACTATTAACCTTGGGTTTCTTAAAACATTTGAATTATATGCATGAGATATGTCTGAGGAGTATCGAAATGAGAACAAAGCGGTCATAAGAAATAGATGCAAAACCTCACCCTCTCTCATGCGGCTCGATGGGGGTCCAGTCCACCACATGCATAAATTTTAATTCCCAACAACTTTTATCTATCCTACATGCATATATCTAAGTTCTAGTGAAGAAATTCCTGCAAAACTGGCCTAATTCTTCTGTTTGCAGTACCCGCCAGGTAGCCCGTGGGCAATTTCTTGATTGCAGCTCTTTGACCTCAAGATCATGGCATAAATGGGTCTGTCTATTCCATGAATAGTGTTAAATCAACAATGCGACTATACTTTCTCTGCAACTAACTTGGTTGTCTGACATTGATGTGTTTCTTTCTTTAAACAATTCTAGAAAAGCTGCACTTTCACCATTGCTAAAAATGAGGAGTTGGTAAATTTGTCCTGCACAGAATGAGTCACTCAAACAGGATTACTAAATATTTTACCGACACTAGTAAAACAACTGCTAGAAGTCGAAAATTTACGTTTTCAGGATAAGCTTCTTCGAATTTCACACATAAATGCGGTCATAGGTATTTGATATGCGCATGACAAAGTCGGCTTGGACAAGGGAGTGCAAACCACTTCGTCTCTGTTCTTTCATTTGTCAAGGTTTTGGATTGGGTAGATTGGTGTCATGTCCAATGGGAGAAGAGCGTTTAGCATGCAGGACCTCAACTAAAAAGCAAGTATACAGAATTTTTCGTGATAACGAGAAGTAAGAATTACTTCATCTGTTCATTAGATTCCAGATTAATGACTTTTGCCAGAATTTTTCTGCCCTCAGTAGAATGCTTTACGCAACTGATGCATTAAGAGTCATTCAGTTAGACAAATTAAATGCTGGCTTTTGGGATTGCGTGTGTAGTTGAGCAGGTGAGACATAAATCACTAAGTACTTGGGTGATTAACACAATGCTTTACTAACAGAATTACCGGTTCATCCACTTGGCTAAGTTTCGGAGGACTGAGAGCACTACTAAGTCTACGACCACTAGATGCTTAAGCTATCCACCACCCTCTTGGTACAGGAAAGCCTCATCCTCAAGAGTTGGTGTGGACCGTTTCCGCTGTTTGTCTGATCGCCTTGCTCGTCGAGGCCATTGTTATCCCTGTGGGTTTGAAGGAAGATGCAAGGAACCTCTCGAATATTGGAGCCATTTCGAGTCGGCACTGTGTGCCTCTTTAATAGTGGTTAGTGGGCTCGCTTGTGAACATGCTACACACTGTAACACCACCTTTGCTCTGCTGGTAGTAAAGTCACGCTGTGCAACCGAGTGGTCTGGCTCTGCCATCGTTTTCGACGTGAATCCCCTCGCTACCAGGTAGTGTTTAAAGCGCCCAACTATTGTGAAGACAGCGAGCAATTCACGCTGTGTTGTAGACTTTTGTCCCAATTTTTTGTTGAGTTGTGTATTTACGAAGGCGATGGCATAATCCCTTCTTCCTCTGTCCTTCTGCCCTTCGTGAGGGTGCACCACTCACGGCTGCCCCACCGGCATTGCTATCTAAGGCGAATGATAAAACAATTAGTTCGATTTATGGCAACGCAAAATTCGGAGGGGAGCATTCGCTTCGGATCTTAAATGCTTCCTCATACTCCTTCCTCCAGTCGAGATTTTTGCCGTTTGCTTTTTCTTTATTTTGTGTGGCAGACTCTCAATCCTAGCAGAACAGTCTTGAGCAAATGTCAACCTATCTGACGACATTACTTGGGGCTCAGGATCAAATCCGCGTCCTGTGAATGGCGCAGTACCAGTCCCGACTTAAACTTGTTTTCCTGAGTATCTCTCCAAAGAACAAAAATGTCGTCGGTGAATATTATGAAAAGTTTTGGGTACAGATCCAACCAGTTTGGTTCCCATAAGACGTTGGAATGTAGCCGCCACAGCGCAGAGTCTGCAGGACATTGTCCTGAGTTCATAAACCGTTTGACCATGCGAAATCTGCCTTCTGTCTGTTCATTTCTGCCACGCCCGCTTGCCAATGTTCCAACTTATGCCCAGCATGGAGAACAACTTTTACCCACATAGGGAAAGCATCTTTCTATGTAGCTGCGTTCGATTTCCTGTAGCCGATGCACGAAAGCTTCCTTTTGCTAGTGGATGAGGGTTCTCCACCTACTCATAGTAACCATCGCCCACGTTTTGGCAGAGACGAAAGAACTCTCTGGGAAGTGTCGGTTAATTTGGTGGATTACGATTTAGCTAAAGTAGTACAGCATTCTTCAAACTCAAAGTTCGGGGCTACACTAACGTGGACAGCGCTTAAGAATAGGTTTTGATGGAGAGTAGGTAGGCTTTTCAGTGTTTTCCGACTTTGGGGTTGGAACTAGTGAATATATCTGGCAGAATTGAGACGTTTCAAAATCCGTGCCTTTCTATAAAGGATAAATATGCGTCGACCCTGCAGCTAGTGCAATAAATTCGGTGTTTACTTCTCAAATCTGATTCCTCATTCCCCTCGAATAGGAGGACTGATTTGACATGGACAATCTACATTGGCAACGGTATAAGAAGAGTTCAGTGGTAGGGGTCAGGCTTGATAAGAATGTTGGGGAAGGTGGCCAATGAGCCTCTTACCGACATTCGCTCTCTTCTCTCCACTCCTCCTATAAGGTACCACAGGTCTAAAATTTCCTGCAGTTTCATCACTGATTCTACCACAAGTCTTCATCATTGTACCCGTTAGGACTCAGTCTAACAATAACTGCATGCATCCGGATCCTGGAAAGTTTAGTTTGAGTTCCCACTTGACATTCGCATACGAAGGTTTTCCAACCCTCAGCCTTGCTCACAGGGCAGACTTTGAGAAGCAAGTTGGTTTCTGTAGCAAGTGATTAGTGGATGATTGTAGAACTACGCGCCGCAGATGCTTTTACTTATGAAACATTAGAATGATTCATGCCAACCACAAGCACTTCATTACTTGTAGAAAGCATTCAGTGCTTTTCTCAGACCACATTCTACGCTGAGCATTCATGGAAGACGTTATAACTGGCTGAGAAATTAATGAAGCTTGAAGTTGTAGGGATCTTGAAGGTGTGTTGCAATTCCAGTACAAGGTTGGCACTGCCAAAATGACGACTGAAGCAGCTGCTGCTTAAAAATCCAAGCGCAAACACTGTCGGATCGAAAAATCCTGCATCGACTGCACATCTTCTGACTTAACCAAGATGTTTCCATCCCAAATTCATGCGCGATGAATGCGAAGCTGAGCTTGTGTAAATGCCTGGTGCTGAGCACACAGAAGCCGGTAATAAGGCACGCCTTGGAGGATGCTGGTGGAGTTGATAGAAATAAATGAGAATTCCGGTAAGTTTTCAATTAGTATGGTGCCTTGAGACTTCCCCGGGTACAATCGAAGACATAGTACTCTGGCGTGGTGCAGAGGCTAGCCCACCTGACGAAGGTACAATGGCCAAGGTATCAAGGGGCCCTCCAGCCAAAACCGAGATTTGAGCAACAAACGAGCTGCATACCCCCTCTTCTTTTTGGAAGCCTGGGTCATCCTGTGAAATGTCAAAGTTTGCTAAGTGTTCGTCATCGCTAAAGACGCGTGGTGCCAACACTCATCACAGGTGCTAGCTCACAGTCCACACCTGCATTACACTTGGATTTGCAGTATTTGCTGGGATGTAATGAAATAAGGGAAACTGCCCACCATCGTGCGGTCATCAGCCTCATTGAGCCCTCCAACCGTCAAGTGCATGCCGCTGCTTTGACTAGACTCAACGCACAGTAGTATCACTCGAGAAGGAGAACGTCCGTGGTTTGCTTTGCCATACAGCACATTGTTTGTTAAACATTAATTAAAGCCTTAACCGATGATGAAGTGTGCTGAGCTGCCCATGCATTCCGACGCGCATACTGATCACATCAATTAACTCCCAAATCCCTCCCCACGTGGAGTAGACTCGCACAAATCCATTCGCATCCTTTCAGTTCTCCGTTCGGTTTTACTAGTTCTAATGCTATTGTGCTTCTTCAAGACCATTGTGCGAGGACCGGTGCAGAGTGCTCTAGCGACACAGATTTTGTTAATGAACACAATGCTGCGGTACATGCAAGTAGCATAGGCGAATTCCAATGACCGTTTGCCCATCCTTTATATTTATCTTGCATTGCAACTTCTCGTATTTTTCCAGAAGACAGTGCTTTCTCTGTGCAGCAGGATACGCTTTAACCTGGGTTATTCTCACTCACAGTCAGGTCAGGAACACGTATGGTTCAGAGCATGCAACTCCGTCAAAATCTGCTGATTCATAAAATGCCTCTCGTTGGTCACACACATGACTATGACATATACAATGCGAACTCAGTCACGTACCAATTAAAAGTCAAGAAGGAAGTCGCATTGCCTATGTCCCTTGTCGTCCATCAAAATGCTAACTCTTCAAATCACACTTTGGGCGGAAGTTGGAGGTAGCAGATGTAGTGCTAAAAGCGAATAATGTGCTGCCTACATGAGGACTTCATTTTGAAGTGGCGATAGGGGAAGTGGCTTGCCAAGAGCAGTAACATGCAACCAGCAGTCTCGACAAGTCAAGATACTGATCCGCCTACTGACTGCTCCCAAACAAAACATGTTCGTGTGAACTTCTGACGCTGCTTCCTCTGCTTAATCGTCTTCCCAACTCACTAATCTCACTTTCCAACAATGCGGACACCCTCATCAGTTAATACAAATAAGTGGGTAAAAGGACGTCTAATTTGATGCTGATGCTACTGAAGTGTTTGGAGTAGCACTTTCAGCAGTCAAACACCATCACTATGATCCGTTCCAGGTACTACGCACGACCTCTACTTGGAGTGTCTGTTGCACGGGCAACAGTTCACCCAGCACCGAACATACCTGCTAAAGGACTCTTTGAGAAGCACTCATCCATGGCACGAGACTGCGATTCGAGATAGCATTAACTAGGAGAAAGTGAATTGTAGACTTGGTAGGCACAAACTCATAATAATTCTCACCAGAGACATTGGTTCTTTCGACGGCTAAAATATGTATTTTTGAGCATTCGACAAACACTTTATGGCTCAAATAGTGGACCAACGAAAGCGAAGCTCAGCTCTGTCGCATGCGTGTTTAAAGGCATTGGATCACTTCGACTGAAAATGCATTGCACATTGGTCAACTTCTATTTTTTAGGCACCACGAATACGCTCGCATCAGTGCCGTGTGGACAGCATGGCAATCTGCTTCTCAATGCATGGAAATTGGCTTTGAGAGACTTATTAGTAGAAAAGCACAAAACATTGCACAGTTATCTTTAGAGAACACACCGGCGTCGTTCAAAGTCGTCAAGAGGAGCGAAGAAGATGTCGGAGCAGTTGACCTGTTGGTGCATCGGTAAAGCTTGTCGAAACATGCCTTTCAATGACGTGAATGTGAGATTCAGCCTGTACTGCACCATTCCCAACCACGTGTCATCAATGACCATGGGTTTGGTGAAGTGCATTGCCAGAGCTATGTCGTGCACATGGCGGTAGCTCCACATGCTGTAGATGCCTAAGTACTCCGGCGGATGCATTGGCCAGGGGATTTCGCGCTTCGAAAAAGCCCACCGTGGATGCCAGTCAGTGATCCGGAAGACGCGATTCGCCATCTTTTCGGGACCGTGGTTTAGGTTATCTCGCAGTTTCGGCGTTAAGCCAAGAACGAAGCTGGCCAATCTGTTAGTATTTACGGCATAGTCGTCGTCAAGAAAGACGAAGGTGGGTTTGTAGGGTCGACAAAATCGAGCAGCCCATTGGAATGTGTGGAAGAGTTTCAGTGACAAGTTGTAGTAGGAGTCCTCGTAGCCACCAACAAGTAGGTCGTCGTGCTCCTTCATTTCTCTTAATAGCATTCTTTTCGTCCTCTTTGGAAAACGCGAGTACGCCATCAGCTTTCGTCCTGCTCTATTACGGAGTGTTACCTTAAATCCGTCTCGTTGAAACACATTACTTAGCAGGGATCGTGGCAATCCAATGGAGAAGATGAGATGGATGTTGACATCAGTGTAGGCTAGATGGTATAGCTTGCGTAGATGACTTCTCTCCTCAAAATTGTAGACGCCTGACTTGTAAACAATTACCACATTCGGACGGAGCAACCCACCACTGAGCCCAGTTTTGGCCTGCACAGGTGTTAGAGGCGAGCAGACATGGGAGGGAACTTGGCGAAATCGGATTCGTGGATTGAAGATGGGAGGCTAAAATGACATTGCTGAGTTGTGAGACATGTCTCGTGAGGCGGTGTTTAGTGAGAGATAGGAAGTTCATGGTGAAGATAATGAATAGCGCTTTGTACACACATAGAGGCAATCATATACAAAACAACTACATCAGGTAAAGGATCTAATCCACACACAGTAAGACGTTAGCATGCTATTTGCACGCGCTTACCTGTGAAATTGGTTTGCCATTGGTTATGGATTGTAGTGTCTCCCTCAAAGGAATGGACTGCGGATAGAGTTGGTAGACACTACGATCGAAATTGGGCAACCACTCGGCATCCGGGATGCTAGCTAACTCCTCGAACCTCAAGCGTCTGCTGCTTCCATTTATTCGAATTTTTGACTCCTCAATCGTGGTTGGTGCGATCTGTGGGTCGGGTGCAGTGGCAAAGCTCTTGTAGCACAGACGCAGCTCATATTGGCCGATCGGATTCACCAAAATTGTATCGTTCCATTTACACAAGGTGCTGTAGGAAGGTGGGTGTTTCAACTTATCCTCTGTGGTACTGACGCTAAAGTAGGCAGAGTTGATGTAGAGGGTGTAGATTAGGTACACGCAGAGGATGAGCCATGCCACGTTCCACTTTGTAGAGCAGTAGGAATGAACAAAATACCGCATTAGTTGGAAGCGAGACGAGCTGCTTGTGTTTCGATGAAGGGCTTGAATCATTTGTGCATGCTCCATATACATGTGCGCCTTGTCAGAGACGACTCAATGTGAGCTACAACGTTTCACACTTCGCCGTGATAGGTTGATGTGCCAGCGATACTTGCTACTTCAGTGGTTGCGTACACCTCACAGCGTCTTCCCGCAGTCACACCTCACCCCAATTATCGTCTGCAACACCACTCTCTGCACACACCTCTCCACCTTAGTGTTTAAATTGCTTTAAGTAAGCTGGATCGCAACTTAAGATGCATTTAGCTGATGCAACCATAGACTGGCATGCTACTCGAATCGCGTGAAGTCCAGCAGGAGAACGGCACCACTTATGTCAGTGGGATAGACTGACCATAACACTTCCTGCTTCTCCACCGATCACTTGATGAAGCCTAACGGTACAGACCATCGCACGGGTATGTTGAAGGCGAATAATCCATGGTACGGGTCAGCTTGTACTTCAGGGGATAGAATGCTAATTGCGTGAGCGAGTATCTTAACTGAAATAGGGAGATCATTGTTAAAAAGGAGAAGTGTGTCTGAAGTTATGACAGAGTGCGGCTGCCCAGATAGATAGACAGATAAGCCTTGTTGTGATTTGTTCCCTATATTTCAAAACCTGTCGTAGTAACAAGATGTCGTTCTGAATTCCGTTGTGCCTCATTAGGCTTCACACGGGACGAAGATGTTGGCCTGTTGACTTTGTGCCACGCCAATGCAAAGCATCAGTCCGATACGTATACGTATGATGATGTTGGCGTTCTTATTTGTCAAATCGAGAGTAGAGCTTGCAGAACTCCTGTCGCCATTTGAAAGTGGACAGTGATGATCTCACCACCATCATGACCACGGAATACCAAATCGCATAACTGTTCACAAGTAGTTCGAATGCCTCTTGAATTTAGAGTCAACTTGTAAGTAGTCATGCCTCCGAGGTATGGCCGTCAAATTGCTAGCTTATCTGCCACTCGGCTGCCTTAATCCACGAAACAATGCTGTTGCGATGTCTTCTCCTCCATTCTGGCGGACTGCACTCACCCACTCTCATTTGTGATGCATCCCTCTGCTAGGTAACACTGCAAAACCATGGTTTACTCTCCACAAAACTGCTGGATTTAAGCGCTTCGGCAGAAGCACCCAGGTAAGCGGACTCACCTGCAGTCCTGTCATGACAATTGAGGCTGCAGGAGCCAGACTTTCCGGACGTTGATGAGTTACTCCCATCCAAACGAAGGCTGGGAAGGCTGCCATCGCTGCAGCAGCTGCAGTGGTCTCAGAAGTTGTCTCAGAACCACTACTGCTTGCAGTCGTCGTCGTGGCCATTGTTGTGGCTGTCTCTGATCGGGAGAGCAGGAATTTCAGCACACGCGAACTGAAGAGGACGATGGCCAATGGAAGGTGAAAAGGCAAAATCAAGGTTTACACCAAAGGGAGAGGAAGCCAACCTTCTGTTTGTGATCTCACAGACCATTTGAAAGGGCTCTTCAACGGCAACCTGTGCTGGAGATTTGATGATATTCAGCGAGACATCGGAGTAATGCGGTGTCTAAAATATTTTTGAAAACAATGTTTTCAAATGCTGCACTACATATGATGGTTTTAGCGCTGGTGCAAATGTGATTTGATTGTCTCGATTAAGTGCACCGCCTCGAGTAGAGTCTTCATCACTATTCATGCTGGCACCTTCGAGGACTCCTTACAAGTGGAGATTAGAATCACCAATCAGAAATGCCCCTCAGGCGATTTATCCCATCTCCTCAGCATTCACATGGGAGGGAATCTTTTCTCTGTTGTTTAAGAAGACTGGTGCAGCACTTTCTAGGTAGCAACGCGGAATCTTTACTCCTGCTTCATTGTGGCTCCACTCGCATGGCAATGCCTTGACCCTAGCACCGCCATCAGCGTGGATCTCTATGTGCCAATTTTGGGTCTGCTGCGCCTCCTGTTCTGTGTGAATTAGCTCAAGGTAAGTGGGAAGGAGACGAGGCGACTTGTCGAGGTCCAGCTAGCCCCGAAGGCGCTATGACATGCATGAGTCTGGCACGTCCGAAGGAGCTGTGAGACTAGGCGAGCGGGTAATCTGAATGTAACTGCATGCTGTCGGTGTGTTTGCCAAAGTCGAGCATTCTCATTCTCTTTTGCTTCTAATTTTATCTAGGTGGCGGAGACGCTCATCAGTCCAATCGGTGAGGGGGAGGACGACTTCGGAATTGGGGAATGCGTTGAACGTACTGTTCAGATGACTGGTTAGCTTGGCCCAGCACTCAACGCTCTGACATTTTGAGCCCAGGGCATCTGCGGAGTGGAATTGAGGTGTCCTTGAGCAATTCATTTATGCTTAACTTGCGCCCAACTTTTCCTCTGTAAGTAGGCATTCAGGCAAACGTGGCTTTTAAGTTCTTTTTCACAATACCATTTATCACCGTGTGCTCTTCCACACACAGGTGCTACCAGTGTGGCCTGCCACCTGGATTAACAATGCATGGATGAGGTCACAGCACCTGTCCAGCTGGTATCCACGGTCAAACATCTTTGGCGCGCCTTTATCCATTCGTGTGGAACTAAATGTCTCTTGTCGCCGTTATTTCTCGTCCTGCGACTATCGTCATTTTTTCTGCTTCAGCTCATGCGATGCGACCAGTTGTGTCAGATGTTGACTGCTGGGAGGCAGAGGACATCAACCCGTCTGACTGGATGCCAATGGTGGTTGCGAGTGTAACTCGACAGCGCAGCATCTACTCCGTCAGTGAGGGCCCCTTTCCTGGCTCTATTGCCGAAGTGAACTCCACCGAATGTCGTGAAGTGTCCACCTTTGTCCATTAATTGTCTCGCGTTCACCCTCAGTCGCTGCACTGCAGCTTTTGTCGGTTTGTGTCCCTGTTTGGTGGCGATGACTGTGTCGTTCAAGTGGGGCTGTGTGGTGCTGCATGCCTTAACCAAAAACTGTGGAGTGGATCACCAAAGCGCCTCTCTTGTGTGATGATTTTGAAAGATGAGTTGTTTATTTCTTCGCTTCTTGAAAGTGCTGTCAAGGTGAGCATCCAATGCGCTTGAGGATGTGCTATCTACACACAGAATGAACCTCTAGCGAGGTTGAAGTTGAGTTCATCGAAATGGCAAGTAGTTGGCATTGGCACCGGTCAGGCTTGAAATGGGTGGTCGACTGGGCGGGATCTGCGTCACATAAATGGAGATGATTGTGCAAGTGTAGTGGCCCAAGATTTGTTTTCTCTGCTTCGATGCTGCTTGGAAGACGAAAGGATGCGTAGTGTCGGGGCAGGACGCGTACTTTCAACTCACAAAGGGATTGGGGCTATTGACATGGCCTAGGGCCAGATCGATCGGTGAAGACACAAGGGCGGAGTTTCTAAGTAGTTCTGTTGCCCGAGTTTCAGAGCGTCGTTCCTGGTGCTCCTCCTGATCAACCTCCCACCTCGGCCATCACAACAAAGCAGCACTGTAGGAAGGCACCTACGAGTCAACCGTGCCAGTCATCAAATTTCCGTGTAACCAAGGCGATATTTTGGCCCCAACGTCATTGCTTGTCTGGGCAATTCCGTTGGATTTGCAGTTTCATCCTGTACGGCAACAGGATTCGAGGAGGGAGAAATGTGCTTGCTCGCTAGCTGTGGGTACGCTGACTCAAGAGCAGAGTCATGTAACAAAGGACGGGATGTAGCATAGTTCCGTGGGGGTGGGGTTTTGCTTCTGTTACCCCCCGAGACAGTCGTCACTTCAGAGCTGCCTAGTCATATCTGTATGATCTCAATCCCATTGGAGAAGAAGTGGAGGTGGTATCGCGGGTTCACTTAAATCAGCATCTCTATGCAGGTGCGTTGAGTCAGTGATTTAAAATTGTGGACAAAGCTGGACAAACATGACAATGTGGGCATTGTAGCATCCCGAGACTTCCTTTAAGGCAAAAGAAAGCATAGTACTAGGACAGAATAAATATTCTGGAAACAGAGGCCCTGGGGATCCGTGACGAGGCTTTTCTACGTGGGGTGGCTGGTGAAGGTCGGCGTCAATGTCTTCCGCTCCACTAAGGCTTAACACTCAGCAGTAGAAATCAGGATAGATGTCTTTGAAGGTGGGATGGCTTCCCACCGCCATTAATGTGACGTGCAGAGACTTCGGTGAACGTGGGCATAGAGCATACCTTCAACATACAGTGGGGCTTGGAGCCGAAAGCGAAGTAGAAATGCTCCATCCCAGGCATTACGGCGACCGCCTCAACAACCGTGTTTTGGTGATTCAAAGGTCTCGACCTTACCCTCTGGCTGGGATTCAATTTCATGCAATTGTTAATTTAACCAACTTTGGTTATATGCTAACTGCATCCTCCATGCCTATCAGCGCATTTCAAGCCTGAGTGAAGTTGTGGATTGAAAGGTCCACCTGTTTGCCACTTCGACCTTGAGATGCCTTTACTTAGAAGGTAGGGAGCAATAAGTGATGCGGTCAAATTAAAGAGCAGTTGAAGCATCCTGCTGCGCCAAAATTGTCTCAAGATTATTGCCCCACCACCATCGGTGAGTGTGTGTACCTGGTAATCCAAATTAAGGGCAGACTTTCTAAACGACGGTTCTCAGCTAAGCAAAATGTGGCCAGTGATTTTAAAGTGTAAACCAAACTGGACAGACACGACAATGTGGGCATTGTAGCGTCCCGAGACTTCCTTTAAGGCAAAAGAAAGCATAGTACTAAGACAGAATGTATATTATGGAAACAGAGGCCTTGGGGGCTGTTGGCACGGCCCGGATGCACCCAAACTTCCGAAACCGACAGTTTGACCAAACAAAGCATCAAAGGTATAATACAGGACACGCAATGCAGTCTTATAAGTCATGTGTAGGGGTGCGCCTCACTCATTCATTACAGTATACGGTCTGTCATTTTCAGCAGCAAAATGTTTGCCTTTTGTAAATCTTTACCTCATTTTCAATCGCATATAAGAGGAATATTCTTTCCACCCACCTGCTAGTACGATAAGATAATGGCCACCCAAGTGACCGAAAACCGGCCCGTCGAACAGACAAAATATTACACAGCTCCTCTCTTCTTTCAAGCCTCATCCCCGACGCTGCCCTTACTCAGCCTCCCGTGTCAGCCATCACAACGTAATCAGTGCTGCGGGAAGCACCCACGAGCCAACCGTCCCAGTCATCGAGAGTTGAGCGCATGCATTCTTGTAGTACTGTAGTACCATCAATTGCGCGTAGCACTCGGCGCAGCAAAGGCGTACTTCCGAGTCCTTCCCTCTCACATTCATGTGTCCCATGATATGATGGGGATGGGCATGGGCATGGGCATGGGCATGGGGATGAGGGCGAGGGAGGAGGCACGAATCCAAGTTTCCCAATGGGTCGAGACACACGCAACACATTACATGTTGTGATTCCCGCCTTTTTGATGCCATGGAAGAGAAAAGCGAGGGCATCGTAGAACCCCGAGCAAACGTGACGATCGGGCCCCATAGGAGCGCGATGCACGCGATTCAAGTGTGCCAAGTACAAAATAACGCTATCCGATGGCGTCCTGCATATTTCACATCTGTTGATACACATTTTGGCGAAGGGAGGCGAGCTGCCCAATAACAGGAGGGAGAGAGTGAGAGTGAGAGTTAACAGTTAAGCCTGGTTCTCCTAAGGTGAGTTATTACCTCCCTTTGTTAAATTACAGTTAAATGGAAGTACCACTAATTGAAGCACCATCCAATGGTAGAATGGAAAGTAAGGACAAATAGTTGTAAATAGTTGCAAAAGTATTCCACTGATGAGCACCTCAACTAATAGGATAAGGGCCAAGTAGTGGTGACGCTCTGTGAAGTTTCAGTGCTGTGATAACAGCATTGCAATCCCCACAAAGTCTAAAAGCATCGTCGTTTAAGCAGACTGATGCGAATTAACGTTGGGCGGACCATTGCGCACGGTAACGGCTGCGTGAATAATTTGTCAGACTTTAACATAATTAAGATCGTTGTATGAGCTGCATTAGTGCAGGTATCACACTCCCAAAAAGCACGCAAAATAAGTAAACCTTCTGCAAAGTTTGGATAAGTTATTGGAATTCGGCGTAGTACTTGCGCAGAACTTGAGTGAATGTTGAGGAATGTCAGCAAGCATGGCAGCTCATACTCACCAAGTAGATTCGGTCCAAAACCTTAAATGCGAGCGCCAATGTGGCCCTAGCATGTATGAGTTGGTCACCACCATCACCACCGCTACCGTGAACGCCACAGTTGTAATTTGTGTATTTGACTGTAGATGTCGATTTCAAAGCTCGGACACATTGGGTTCCACCGAAAAAAATTGGAAAGGCCAAACATCTGCCACAGCAATTCGCGCATTTTAAACCCCGACAATGACCGTAGCAATACCAGCCGAAAAAATAACGGCACTCTGAATAAGCCGCTTTAAAATTCAAATATAAAACTGCTCTCACGTTAAAGAATAGCATAGAAATACTTATGTTTACAGGCAGAGTAAGCAATGAATTGCATTTACTTTCTAGACAACTTCTAACCGCGAAATCCCATACAAGTGTCACATGTGTCGGAGACGGATCTGGGCTTCATTTAGCAGCACTAAATAAATTCAACGGTTCAAAACCGAAGAAGCGCCTTGATCCAATCAACCAGCCCTTACAACCTGGTAAGTTGGAGGCCATAAAGGGCAGCCATTTAAACTACCTGATGCAAACAAGGCTTAAGGCGAAATGGCACAGCTTTCGCCAATTGCAACATAGGCATTGAAGTTGTTTCACCTGCCTAGTTATTTTGAAGATAAATAAGTCCAAGAAGTGGCACTTTACTCTCACGCAATTAGTGATGGCCATCTGTTAAACTAGGTTTTGGTAAGTAATTATTGCAAACTATTGGTCCTTCTAGTTCATTATTACCTCCAAAAGATGATTGTACGAAACCTCCCCAACGATTTACTCAAAATGACATAATATTTCGGTGTTTTATTCAAAGACATCTATTATCCTCTCATTTCACAGCAAAATAAATTGAATATCAAGACGACGGCAAATCAGCTCTACGATGTCCTGTTCTCCGGGAATGCCCTCCTCAATTTCGTACCAACAAATGTCAGAGGTGTGTTAGTCTCCCAAAGAAATTCATTTGTCTCCTTTGCGGATTCGCACAACCTACAAAAAGTGGAATTGAGTGATTTCTTTTCTGCGATTACGTCACCAAATCCTCCTAAATGCCTCTCACTTCGTCGACGCTATCCTGCGACCACACAGCCTGATGGCGACATGGCTGCTGCACTTAAACTGGTGGTGCATAAGAAGGCTTCTTAGATTGCTTGCCTCCTGCGTATGGTCCAATCCGTAAACAACCCCTACTGCATCCATTTTAACCACCGTTCTTTCGCCCACTCCTAAAGGTCACCAGCGGATGTCAAACGGGATGTGTTCTCTTGGAGATTCGCCCCTTTCCTTAGTGGGTTCCAGCAGTCTTCTGTAAGTGGAGTCGATGGTTACTTTTCTGGGATTACATCCCTCATTGATGTAAGCCCTAACCCAACATGTTTGGTAATTGTAATCGCAGATTCTTTTTGATTTCTAAATGATACAATCCAAGTGATAAGAGTTTAGCACTTTAACATGTTTGGTCCTTGTTACCACACGATTTCATCTTTCCCACTAACACAGTTTTAGTGATGCAGGTTAATGTGCAAAAATATCTCATCTTATTGTCGAATGTGTGGAGGAAAAGATTTTTCGTGCTACTCTTAAATAAACGTGTGTGTGTGTGTGGTCCTCTCCATCACAAAGATGTCTAAGATTTTGTATTAATGCTGAGTCAGGCATGTCTCTGATTGTGTGTTCAAATTTTTGCAAAGTTGGTTTCTAGAGGAAATCCTCGACCCTCAACATCTTCATTTACCGAAACTTGCTTTTCCCGGTGTTTCAAAACACCTCATATTAGCACCCATCACCCTCCGGGAGTGGGCGAAGCAGTGGTGGTCCAAATGGATGCAGTAGTGCTTGTTTACGGGATGGACCATGCACAGGNGGAATTGGGGAATGCGTTGAACGTACTGTTCAGATGACTGGTTAGCTTGGCCCAGCACTCAACGCTCTGACATTTTGAGCCCAGGGCATCTGCGGAGTGGAATTGAGGTGTCCTTGAGCAATTCATTTATGCTTAACTTGCGCCCAACTTTTCCTCTGTAAGTAGGCATTCAGGCAAACGTGGCTTTTAAGTTCTTTTTCACAATACCATTTATCACCGTGTGCTCTTCCACACACAGGTGCTACCAGTGTGGCCTGCCACCTGGATTAACAATGCATGGATGAGGTCACAGCACCTGTCCAGCTGGTATCCACGATCAAACATCTTGGGCGCGCCTTTATCCATTCGTGTGGAACTAAATGTCTCTTGTCGCCATTATTTCTCGTCCTGCGAATATCGTCATTTTTACTGCTTCAGCTCATGCGATTCTAGAACCGCGCATACAAAGGCGCGATGCGACCAGTTGTGTCAGATGTTGACTGCTGGGAGGCAGAGGACATCAATCCGTCTGACTGGATGCCAATGGTGGTTGCGAGTGTAACTCGACAGCGCAGCATCTACTCCGTCAGTGAGGGCCCCTTTCCTGGCTCTATTGCCGAAGTGAACTCCACCGAATGTCGTGAAGTGTCCACCTTTGTCCATTAATTGTCTCGCGTTCACCCTCAGTCGCTGCACTGCAGCTTTTGTCGGTTTGTGTCCCTGTTTGGTGGCGATGACTGTGTCGTTCAAGTGGGGCTGTGTGGTGCTGCATGCCTTAACCAAAAACTGTGGAGTGGATCACCAAAGCGCCTCTCTTGTGTGATGATTTTGAAAGATGAGTTGTTTATTTCTTCGCTTCTTGAAAGTGCTGTCAAGGTGAGCATCCAATGCGCTTGAGGATGTGCTATCTACACACAGAATGAACCTCTAGCGAGGTTGTAGTTGAGTTCATCGAAATGGCAAGTAGTTGGCATTGGCACCGGTCAGGCTTGAAATGGGTGGTCGACTGGGCGGGATCTGCGTCACATAAATGGAGATGATTGTGCAAGTGTAGTGGCCCAAGATTTGTTTTCTCTGCTTCGATGCTGCTTGGAAGACGAAAGGATGCGTAGTGTCGGGGCAGGACGCGTACTTTCAACTCACAAAGGGATTGGGGCTATTGACATGGCCTAGGGCCAGATCGATCGGTGAAGACACAAGGGCGGAGTTTCTAAGTAGTTCTGTTGCCCGAGTTTCAGAGCGTCGTTCCTGGTGCTCCTCCTGATCAACCTCCCACCTCGGCCATCACAACAGAGCAGCACTGTAGGAAGGCACCTACGAGTCAACCGTGCCAGTCATCAAATTTCCGTGTAATCAAGGCGATATTTGGCCACGACGTCATTGCTTGTCTGGGCAATTCCGTTGGATTTGCAGTTTCATCCTGTACGGCAACAGGATTCGAGGAGGGAGAAATGTGCTTGCTCGCTAGCTGTGGGTACGCTGACTCAAGAGCAGAGTCATGTAACAAAGGACGGGATGTAGCATAGTGCATTAGTGCAGATCTCACACTCCTAAAAAGCACGCAAAATAAATAATCCTTCTGCAAAGTTTGGAGAAGTTATTGGAATTCGGCGTAGTACTTGCGCAGAACTTGAGTGAATGTTGAGGAATGTCAGCAAGCATGGCAGCTCATACTCATTAAGTAGATTCGGTCCAAAACCTTAAATGCGAGCGCCAATGTGGCCCTAGCATGTGTGAGTTGGTCGCCATCATCACCACCGCTACCGTGAACGCCACAATTGTAATTTGTGCATTTGACTGTAGATGTCGATTTCAAAGCTCGGGCACAATGGGTTCCACCGAAAAAAATTGGAAAGGCCAAACATCTGCCACAGCAATTCGCGCATTTTAAACCCAGACAATGACCGTAGCAATACCAGCCGAAAAAATAACGGCTCTTTGAATAAGCCGCTTTAAAAGTTAAAAATAAAACTGCTCTCTCATTGAAGAATAGCATAGAAATACTTATGTTTACAGGCAGAGTAAGCAATGAATTGCATTTACTTTCCAGACAACTTCTAACCGCGAATTCCCATACAAGTGGCACATGTGTCGGAGACGGATCTGGGCTTCATTTAGCAGCACTAAATAAATTCAACGGTTCAAAACCAAAGAAGCGCCTTGATCCAATCAACCAGCCCTTACAACCTGGTAAGTTGGAGGCCACAAAGGGCAACCATTTAAACTACCTGATGCAAACAAGGCTTAAGGCGAAATGGCACAGCTTTCGTCAATTGCAACATAGGCGTTGAAGCTGTTTCACCTGCCTAGTTAGTCTGAAGATAAATGAGTCCAAGAAGTGGCACTTTACTTTCACGCAATTGGTGATGGCCATCTGTTAAACTAGGTTTTGGTAAGTAATTATTGCAAACTATTGGTCCTTCTAGTTCATTATTACCTCCAAAAGATGATTGTACGAAACCTCCCCATCAATTTACTCAAAATGACATAATATTTTGGTGTTTTATTCAACGACATCTATTATCCTCTCAATTCACAGCAAAATAAATTGAATATCAAGACGACGGCAAATCAGCTCTACGATGTCCTGTTCTCCGGGAATGCCCTCCTCAATTTCGTACCAACAAATGTCAGAGGTGTGTTAGTCTCCCAAAGAAATTCATTTGTCTCCTTTGCGGATTCGCACAACCTACAAAAAGTGGAATTGAGTGATTTCTTTTCTGCGATTACGTCACCAAATCTTCCAAAATGCCTCTCACTTCGTCGACGCTATCCTGCAACCACACAGCCTGATGGCGACATGGCTGCTGCACTTAAAGTGGTGGTGTATAAGAAGGCTTCTTAGATTGCTTGCCTCCTGCGTATGGTCCAATCCGTAAACAACCCCTACTGCATCCATTTTAACCACCGTTCTTTCGCCCACTCCTAAAGGTCACCAGCGGATGTCAAACGGGATGTGTTCTCTTGGAGATTAGCCCCTTTCCTTAGTGGGTCCCAGCAGTCTTCTGTAAGTGTAGTCGATGGTTGCTTTTCTGGGATTACATCCCTCACTGATGCAAGCCCTAACCCAACATGTTTGGTAATTGTAATCGCAGATTCTTTTGGATTTCTAAATGATACAATCCAAGTGATAAGAGTTTAGCACTTTAGCATGTTTGGTCCTTGTTACCACACGATTTCATCTTTCCCACTAACACAGTTTTAGTGATGCAGGTTAATGTGCAAAAATATCTCATCTTACTGTCGAATGTGTGGAGGAAAAGATTTTTCGTGCTACTCTTAAATGAACGTGTGTGTTTGTGTGGTCCTCTCCATCACAAAGATGTCTAAGATTTTGTATTAATGCTGAGTCAGGCATGTCTCTGATTGTGTGTTCAAATTTTTGCAAAGTTGGTTTCTAGAGGAAATCCTCGACCCTCAACATCTTCATTTACCGAAACTTGCTTTTCCCGGTGTTTCAAAACACCTCATATTAGCACCCATCACCCTCCGGGAGTGGGCGAAGCAGTGGTGGTCCAAATGGATGCAGTAGTGCTTGTTTACGGGATGGACCATGCACAGGGGGTGAGCAACCTCAGAGGCGTTCTTACGCACCTGATCCGCCGTCGTCTTGGCATTCCACTTTATTTCGCTGAGAAATGAAAGGACGGTAGATGCTTTTGAAGAAACGGTGAAATATAAGGAAAAACGTTTTCCATTTAAAAGCTTTCCTCTTTCATTGTATACTCTTTTCTAGTTAAAAATGCCAGACAGTAGTAGGTGCTTTCAATTATCCCAAGCAATTATTGCCAACTTTGATTCACTGTGGCTGGGGTAAATCACTTGACACACCAGAGTCGACAAGCGAACTCGTGAATGCTGTGCTTTTAACGGTCAGAACTCGTTGGAAGTGAACCAAAGGCAAGGATCACTTGGGGTTGCATCGAATCCTGGAAAAAGGTTAGGTCATGTCATACATTATGCAGTACATGGGTCGTGTGCATGCCTTCGTGGACCAGTGGCAGCTAATGCTACCTATTATTGCATTCGTGTATGCTTAAATGAGAATTAAATCCTTGTCCAACTGATCAGTGCAATTGACACAACCTTAATGTAAGTAAAATGTGCCAACAATTAATCATTGATTGTGGAAGGTGAAGGAATTTTAAATGTGCGATTGAGTGCATTGAGTTGCGGTTGCATAATCCATAAAAGTTGGGCAATTAACAAAAAGCCCAATTTTATCGGCTGATTTTGAGTGCTCTAAATTGTCTGCCCTGCTGTAGGTAGTAATATCATTGTCCGGAAAGTATTAAGTCGCCCACGAAACGCGGAACTGCAAATAAAAGGGTGGTGTGGATGCACAAAAATGCGATCGCATCGGCTGCTGATGGTGGAGGTAGAGGACCGTAACTGACTTGGGTGTAAGTCCTATGCTACGGGNCATGTTACGGGGCATTACGGGAATGCGAATCTGCCCAATTTCACACGTGACAAAAGATTTTCGTGGTCAATGAACACCCAGACGTGACTCACAGGAAAGAAGTGATACTGTCAAGTGAGAGTCAGTTGTATGACTAGTTTTGCTATGTAGTAGTGCCATTCGGAATTCGCTCGTAATGGAGAGGGAAGTCCATAATTTGCCTTCAAAACTAGTGGCTGCTACTGCGTCCCATATTACTGACCGAATGTTAACCGACGTCTTTGCCGCCGATGAAGCTGACCAACCTCTGTATGCATTTTATCTCCGACACCGATTCCACAGACTAACTCCCAAAACTCCTCACACGTAAGGTTAATTCTCACAAATGCATTTGGATCATTTAGTTTCCTGACCTGAGCAATCCTGGCCAACGACTGACCACTCTTCGTCCATAGGCATTTTCGGATAAGATCTGTTTCTCTGACATTGCCGGCTTTGATAGTACTTCTGAATTCTTCCTCACACTCAGCTCTCATAAGCACATAAAGCTATCGTCTCGGATAATAAGCAAAGGAGTTGGGTGTTTTCAAAAAGACCGTTTGTCCGCCCGCTCAAAATGAAGTAAAAATAGAAACGAATACAGAATTTTTATTTTGATTTGCATTCGGTCATGATACGGAATCGGTTGACTGTATTGACACACCGCGTTATTTCAGCTGCTTAATTTCTTCGCAATATACAGACCTCATTCTGTAGTAATTTGCCAGAAATTGCCTTTTTTTCGGATTGCAAAGTCACTGCTGCCATTGGGTAGCTTGTAGAACTACCTCCTAGGTGTGCTCTCAATGAGCAGTGCTGACAGTGAGCACTAGCGATGGCGTTGATCTATCTACGTCTTTCAATTCGTTCGATAACAGAGAACTTCCCACCAGGAGCTATAGCCTTGTATAACTTGGTCGGAAGTTCTTAAAACATATAAAAACGTCTTTTGTTCGCGATCAGAGGCTAGATGTTACTGCTGTAGTGTCATGCTGACTTCAATCGAACCATCAACAGACCACAACCCTAAAATGCATTAACCAATCTGGTTGCACATTGATGCTGTGCTTACTGAGCTCAAAAAAAGTGCTATGTGGTTGGAGCATATATTTTCAACTTATAGGATGCTATTATCTAAAATGCCATGGATGCATGAAAAGCTAATCCCCTCTGGACGCTGTCCTCCCTCAAAATGCAAACTCTCCCAATAGTGACATCACAGGTGATATCTCTAGCACCCGCCATGACAACAGTACCTTCCTGTTTGTCTTCGGTCTTAAAGAGAACGGCTAAAAGACCTTAGAGCACTGGTTCAGTGCTTCTGAACAAATATTCTTCTTACTGAACTTGCTTTAAGCATTTTTTTCAGTTCCGCAATTTTCAACTTGGAGTGCAGTATTAGCAATGCCTT
The DNA here is from genome assembly GCA_001693075.2 of Taenia saginata. Taxonomy (NCBI): domain Eukaryota; kingdom Metazoa; phylum Platyhelminthes; class Cestoda; order Cyclophyllidea; family Taeniidae; genus Taenia; species Taenia saginata. The sequence continues at coordinate 30,523 of LWMK02000546.1, forward strand.
CTGGGAAAGATCGAAGAAGGAAGTGATTATGGACCGCAAATACTGGCAGTGATTGGAATGCGACAGGAAGCAATGGGCTAGCTCTTACTGTGTTAGGACGTACAATGCAACAGAATGTGCCAGTTTGGTTCCTCGAGCTTGTCGTCTTTTTTTAATTTTAGCTGGGAGTCTGTATGCCACCTTATACGCTGCGCGTACTGTCACACTCGGTAAACCATTTCAGTGAGGAAAAGGATCCCTAAATTCCTTGAAGCTAAAAACAGGGAAGGGTAAAAGGAACTTTGATGTTAACAATAATTAATCTGATTGGAAACTTCAAGCATTCACCCGGAGGCCTCCACAATATTCACAAATAATATCAGAACAACTTAAAGGCCGGATTACTTTTGTTAGCCACCGCAACAGCCAGAATCACATTGGCGTTGTTTTTTATAAGGTTCTAGTGGTCCTGACTCACCTATGGGAATAATTTTGACGGTCCGAGGTGGGCAAGAATAGTTTCGTATTGTCGCACCACAATGCGAAGGTGGCCCGTTTTGACAGGTAGAGCTGCGAAGGAGCTCAAGAACAGCTCACCCGAATTTAGCTCGCATACCACATAAAGGATACAATATAAATCAACAGGCCTCGTAAGGGTAAGAAGGACTCTAAGAGTTTCAAATCAGCGTACCCTGAGAAAGCCGAAAATCGGTGCCTTCATCAGTTGATGGCAAAAGTGGCAGCAGCACTTCATGTGGTACTGAGTGTGAATAACGATTTTGCGTTTTGCACAGTCTGCCACTTTGAACGTGAGGCAAGTAATTTTCTTATTTGTCTTGCCATAAGTTTTGATGCTTATTTCTTCTACTTATTCGATAAAAAATGAGCAGTTGGGTCACAATGTGCCCTCTAATGCTAAAAATGTGAAAAGGAATACTGCTGCCACAAAAATATCAGATGTAGCAAGTGCGTCAGTTGAGGCACAGTTAAGCAGGGCAGCAGACAAAGGCTCGTGAACGAAGGGATAAAACACAAGGCAATTAATGCACACTGTAGACTTGAAGCAATACTCGGCAGTGGTGGCGATTTCGATCACAGTGGCTCTTAGCTCAAAAGTAGCATGGTGAACCTCCAGTCCGGAGTTACAATGGACACATGAAATTGCCAAAGAGATTACCATTCCCCTGGGAAAGGTGGGATCAGCACAACCATTAACGAACAATCGCAAGTTTGAAGAGCCAGTGCATTCTGGATACCAGAGGGGTCTTTCACTTGCAAATAAACCCGAAGAATTGATTTCTGTGTAATTAGCGTTTTGAAAGGGAAGATCAGTGTTTCTACATCGAGCTATGAAACCACCACACTCAAGAATGAAAAGGGACATCAAAACAACTGGCGTATGCCGATGCAACACTGCAGCACAGATGAAGCAGTATGGTAGAATTTCTTAAAAAGACTAACTTATGTTGGTACTCCTTTCCACTGTCACTCTTTAAACGCATCAGTCAATTATGCCAACTGCTAAACGTATTTCCCACTTCCGGAAATGTAGGCTTCATTCCAATGCCTTCAGCCGCATTGCTAAAACAAAGAGAAGGCCCAATTTGTTCGAATTACATGTGTGCTCATTCAAGCTTCAGGAAGTGTTTGATGAAATACGCCACTTCTATGAGACCTAGCTCCAGTAGCAGCAACAGCATGCAGCCTGAGGTCCGGAACTGTAAAATGTTGGCTGACATGCTTGTGATCAAGAAGGAATTAAGTATATATTTGGTGCTAAACATGCAAGCGGTTGAGATACTTTGACACTGAACGTGATTTAGGAAGTAATTTCTCAACCCTTTACAAACCACACTTGCTTCCTTTTACTTTCCTCAGAAAATTGGAAATTTGGAAATGCTGGGATTCAGAAAGGGATAATTTTGGGTTTCGGTGATTTATAGGAGTAATCCAAGCAGCAAAACAAAGTGACGGAGGGCAGCAACAATGTGACGCTGGCTGTTGCATTGAACACCGAAAAGCAATCTGTCGTTCACGGTGTTATGACACTGTTTTTGGATATTATGGAGGTCTTCCAGTGAATGCTTTGAAGCTCCAATCAGACCAGTGACTAAAAAACCCTAAAAATTTCTTCCCTCAATTTCTTTCATTTGTTGGTTTTGAAGAAGTTAAGGATTGGCGTACCATTGGAACGGTTTTATAAGACCAGCCAAACTGAGAAAGCCAATGGAAACATCCCACCATGCTTGTATCGCAACGCGGTGAGCGCAAGTCCATTCACTTCTGTTGTCTGCCAATCGCCACCCAATTTAGTGGCTCCCAAGCGCCACTTTCAGTGTTCTTTCCCAGGAAGCATTGCTCTGCATACCGCAGCCGTCGTCCACTCACCAACACGCCGAATTTCGCTAATATCGCATTCCAGATTTAAAAGGAATGCAGAGTTAAATGCAATACCTAAGTGATTCATAGTAAGGGATGATTTGTTTAATGGCACCAAATGGGGCCCCGAGGATTCTCGAGCTCGTCATTGTGTGCAGGCTCAACCACGTAGAGTTGATGGCGTAGTCGTACTGCACAGCATCTCATAGACCCCTACGAAACCACCAACAAAGTAATGTTGATGATATCCACATAGCCGCCTCCATCCCCAGTCACTTTCCTACCGAGTAGGCGTAATGCTTGATACTGAGCCTTTTCACTTCGTTTTTGGAAAAGGTGTGCAAATACCAACTTCTAACATGACATAACTCCTGCCGCAGTTAAAATGCTGATTAGTATTGCAACAACGAACATCAATTCAGCTTCCTTAGGCAGAGTATACGAACTGTCCTCGAAGTGCTGTGCACACGGTGGAATGTTCTCTGTGCGATGAATGCAAGTGTTGTGGTAAAGCGAGCAATAGGTACACTGCAAAGATGGTTTTATGCATGACAACACTTTCCCAACTTGGGAAGGTGGAGGTCGCCTTTTAGAATAAACGGCAACTTATTAATAATGAAACAGTTGGTGGGTAATGACGTCGTAGTGCTTCGAGTATGGTCCGCAGTCGTAACAAGCCAAATTACTGCGATGATCATGCGCTACCACGGTGCAGAAGAGCTGACAGACCACTGGCATGAGCCGAGAGCCACGCCCTGGGGTGGACCCACAATTTGCGCAAAACACAAGGCCCACGAAGCTAAGTGAAGTAGCCAATGGCTGGAGGTGTCACAGTCGTAACTGCATTCTCCACTTACTCAGCGAGCACACTCATAATGAAGGCCGCAACATCAAAGGGGCTATGTGCTTCAAAACTCTACTGCAACGGTGACAAAGATGAGGGCTACCTCTGGATGTGCAATGTTACAAGTGGGATGTCAACTCTCGGTTTTGGTAAAGGAATCGTTTATTTGCACCGCCGTTATACCTCAGCTGAGTGAGGCGGCCAGCGGGCAATGCCTTCAGTCCTAAGCCCTACTGATGGTCAAGTATGCGCATGAATGAGAAAATTTACTAGGGATTGTGTGGATTAGTAGAGAATTAGTAGAATAAAGCAAAAGTACATGCATGAAAGGGTAAGAATGCATATTGAAATGGGGAAATAGAAAAGAAATATGGGGATGTAGGTCAAAACTGAACACAAATATGTGCAGGAACACATAAACATGCATTGAATTAGTACAACCAGCTGGTAATGCATGTGCCTTCCGAATAAACGTCAGAATCGCCACTTTAAAACATTTGCCAAGGTTTAAAATTAGATGAACATAAAAGTCACATCAAATGAGCAAAAACGGTCAGCATCGTAGTAAAGAGCGGGTGGATGCGTTTCAAGCAATGCAGGCCAAGCACAACGGCATGGCTGACCACATGGATAGAAAAAGGCTTAATGAATATGATCTCAAATGCATGAACGAATGTGAGGATATTATCACATTGTTTGGCAGAATTTGACAGTAACATATGGCTGAACGTGTATGTATGTCTGAATGGTAGACACTGACAAATGCACGCTGGAACGGTCTGGAGATGAGGCCTGGGTGAGAGTTCTCGCAGTCAGTACAAATGACTAAGTAGCGTCAATTCACAGCCGTCTGTTTTCGCTGTGCACCTGCAAACTAGGTGGCATAAATTTGGTGAACCGAGACCTGTTCATGACTTCGCTCCTGACTGCACAATTAGCAATTGCTTTGATCGGAGCGTCGTAGTCTATTGGTTGTCCCGTTGGAGGGGAGCTATTTATCCCTGTTTGCCAGACCGAGCATTTCTCACCTGCACAACCTAAACTTAAGTCTTGGGCTCTTCATACCCACATGTGCATTTTCGACGCCAAATCTTACAACTACAGGCCCATCTCCTCCCCCACTTGATGAGAATCCCATTAAGATCGGAGGCGGCACACAAAACAGCACCGGTGACCTGTGGTTGTGTGGAGGTTCTGTGCTGGCACTCAATGTTGCTTAATTCAAAGTGTTTGTTACAACTTGATTTGTTTCATAATACTACGGTGCCGATTGCATCCGCGACCTACCCTACCAGTAATGCTGGCTGATTGTAGGCAGTTGAGTGCTTGTAAGTTGAAAAAATGCAATTGAATGAGGCATAATCAGAGATCGTTAACAGATACTCTTTTGTACTGCACTTTACCAAGTAAAAGCATAAAATCGCGTGTGGATGCTGGATTACAGTGAGCATGCATGAAATGGCGCGAGCGAAATTTCGGGCCCGAGCGAAGTGGCACGCATGTCAACTTGAAAAACACTCCCCCATTTATGGATGCTGCTTAGATAATGTAAAAAACAAGTGAACCTTTCAATCTGTAACTTCACTCAGGCTTGAACTGCGCTAATATGCATGGAGGGTGTAGTTAACTTGTAGATGAAGTTGGTTAGATTAACAATTGCATGAAATTGAATCCCAGCCAGAAGGTAAGGTCGAGACCTTTGAATCACCAAAGCACGGTTGTTGAGGCGGTCGCCGTAGTGCCTAGAATAGAGCAATCAGGGTCGTCACTGTCGGATAGGTTGACGTAGGGCAATCTTTGAAGTGCTTACATTCAAGCCGTTCAAATGCCTTACAACTGACCAGCTTGGCGGCTGAGCGTCGCCATTACCACCGTGCAAACTTTGCTTACAATGTGCTGCAGATGCAAGCAGGCATCCGTGGATTTGGATTGCGCTCCTCCATCGAGTGAGAAGCATTCATTATCTACCTATCAATGCACAGGTGCATGAACTCAGCCACCGCCATCCACCGCCATCGTTGGTTATCATCAAACCTTGATTAGTGGACTGAGGTGGGCTGGACTGGCGCAGGAGGTGTGCGCCAGTGGCGGGTCGCATTTGGCATTCGCTGCTGGTGGTGGTGGTGGCTAGCATATTACATTAGTTTACACAGTAAACACAGCTTTACGCTCCAACACTGTTACCATTTTCTATTGCCGCCTACTTCCGCACAAAAGTGCAGTACTGAAAGTTGTGGAAAACGAACGTGAAGGAGATCTCATTTCACCTTCCTCTGGTGGCCACCTCAGAACACTTACCCTTACGATATTGGGAATCAGGCGCAAGGAGAGAGTGAGATTGGATGATGACCTTTACTACCAAAAATTTGTGCAATTAAATCTACTGCGTAAAGGTGTATTTCAAAGTTGATTACGTGCATTTGAAAATGTTTATCGTAGAGCATTCACTATGGATGCAACCAAGCAGATTTCACGTTCCATCTTCGTGTGTCTTTAAGCAACGTGATATGTGCCTTCCCTGCCAGTCTGCTTACTTCTCAAAAAAGATTTTTGCATAGCTACTGCTGTTGCGTGGTTTGCAGCCTCATTGNCCCTGCCAGTCTGTTTACTTCTCAAAAAAGATTTTTGCATAGCTACTGCTGTTGCGTGGTTTGCAGCCTCATTGAGTTTGTAGCAATGCGTTGATGAGTGATCCCTAAGCAACAACCAGTTTACATGCATGAAGTATTGAACTTGAAGCGGTTGCACAGGAGGCAGTAAAGTAGCCAAGGGAAGGAAAAAGCAAGCAAGCAAGCAGACGATAGTCGGAGCTAATAGGTCTGCAATGATTAAAAGTGATTAAGTCGGGAATGGAAGAATAACTGGGTGAACGGATGGGGTTTTTTCGAAGAGATTCTAGATTCTACATTCTGCATCCTAGGCACCAGGCAGATTGGACTGTCGATTGTGCGGTTTCATGCATCAACTAAACACTGGAATTGTGAGTTTGCCAAAGCAGAATGGTGCCGATTTTTTTAGATTCCAAACGCCTCTGCTTCGACAGACCACTCGCACCTCTCGAATGATGTCATCATCAGTCAACACTCCACTGAACCCCTTGTATTTGTAACACCTAATTAACATTCATGCTTTCTGTTTGGTCTTTTTGCACAAGTTACACTCTTTCATCTTAACCGATGCTGATCTCAGAGGTTTGAGTAACCACTTTAAGGAGTTTTCTGTGCTTCTTGATCACTACCGTCCCATCTCCCGTCTACTCTACACAATATTTTGGAATGGATAGCGGCAAACACTGAACACTCACAATTCCACTTGTAGTCTGGTGCGCGGACACAATGTGCGAATACCTGTCCTGATAAGAATGCGTGAAATTAAAAGGGAGACACATCGCCTACACCAACTTCCNTGTGTTGCAATGGAAGCAATGGTGTCGTCCATCCCAAAGCCTTTACAGTCATCCCGAAGCGACCGTTGAGGCGCACAGAAAGTGGGCCTCGCATCAACAAGGTCAGCACAGACTGGGTATCTAGGGTGAAGTAGCCGGCTCAACAACCCAAGCAAATTACTTTGTACTGAAAGTCAACGAGTTTAGTCTACTCGTTTAGTCGTTCACTCGGTTGTTTTGCTGTTCATTCCTTCAAAAATGTCTGATCTCGTAATGTCAACTACCAAAACATTGGTACTTTATCTCCCTGTTAGCAATCGGCAATGCTATAACCTGGTGCTAATGCGCGAGAGCTTGTGCTAGTATTCATCGAACAGGACTGCGATGCAGATGCCTTTGTTAGCCGACGACTGCGCAAGCAGGGGAGCATCATCTTTGTGTGCATCGTGACCAGCTGGCTACCTGGCTGGGAGTGCCGGACATCAGACAAGGAATGCTTTTAACTGCGGGTGGTCATAGTGTCTGATGTAACTTGGCTTTCTGCTGTGTCGGTGAGCATAAAGTGTGCGCCATCAGCCAACTAGGAGGGATTGGAGGGAGAATGCAATGTTGGAGAAATAGCTGCAAAAAAGGTGTCATCTAGGAGATCAAACAAAATCAGGTTTTGGAGTTGCAGTGATCGCCAGTCTGATGTGGTTCTTGTTGTGGCAATTCGGCAAACAGGACTGACCTTGCCGACAACCTCATGGTCTTGAAGTGAACGAGACGGGGTGTAGTTGGGCAAGTCACTTCAAACCAGTGGCTGCAACCAACCCAGTGAAGCTCACTTTTGCCAAATCAAATTCACCCGCACGTTTATCCGCATACTTTTGATCAAGTGCACCAATTTGTTTTGCTAACGTGCATTCTTTTTCACTCTAAGCAGTTTAATAAACACCGACAACTTTATCCACGTAAGCGACGCATGAAAGTAGGAATGTGCAATGCAGTTGTTTTTCGCCCTGACAAGTTGGAATTGGTTATGCTGACCAAAAAAAACCTTGTTCACTGCACAAGTATTTATAATGTTTCTCCAACTGCTTCACTTACATTGCGAGACTAAAGGAAATGCGATAAGCCGTGGGAGAAATAAATCAAATGTGATTTGGAGGGAAGTCATATGCCNGTGAAGCTCACTTTTGCCAAATCAAATTCACACGCACGTTTATCCGCATACTTTTGATCAAGTGCACCAATTTGTTTTGCTAACGTGCATTCTTTTTCACTCTAAGCAATTTAATAAACACCGACAACTTTATCCACGTAAGCGACGCATGAAAGTAGGGATGCGCAATGCGGTTGTTTTTGGCCATGACAAGTTGGAATTGGTTGTGCTGACCAAAAAAAAACCTTCGTTCACTGCACAAGTATTTATAATGTTTCTCCAACTGCTTCACTTACATTGCAAGACCAAAGGAAATGCGATAAGCCATGGGAGAAATAAATCAAATGTGATTTGGAGGATGGGAGAAATAAATCAAATGTGATTTGGAGGGAAGTCATATGCCGTTGTGAAGACGTTTTGCTGTTCCAAAATGGCGTTCGCACTGCCTAAATGAAAGCCGGGACAACTGCTCCTCAAAGATCGAAACGAAAATCATCCTTTGATAAGTAAAGCCATACATTTATCACATTCACTTGGCTCAATTGATCTGCTCGTGACGCGATTCTATACAAATATTTACCTTAGGTTAATGAATGGCAAAGGCGACGCCGAGCCCACTGCAGCTGATCCGCACACATCACATCGTCAATGAGCATAGCAGCAGTGATTGTGGCATAGCTCGATCGCTACTTCGATACGATTAAATTATTTTGAACCTGATTTGCTGCTCAGATGTTTTTGGAGCAAAGGGAAGGTCACTTGAATGGTAATGAAATTCGGATGCATCGAACTTCATTAACATGGGGGAGGACTGTCAAAAGCGATCTTGTAAAATGAGCCTGAAACTTTAGCATGAACTCGAAATTAATGGTTTGTAGTGATGTGAGCGAACTCGTGAGCACTAGTTTAAAGCATACATTTTCAATGAGCATCGGCGTAATTAGGGGTCCGTCAATTAGAGCCAAGGCATTTTGCATACTTTCCACACAGCTTTGACCGTTCATAATGTCAAGCACTGCCTCAAAGATAACAAAAAGCCTCAGTTCGTTGTGGAGGTTGGGGTGAATTTCACCAACACTCAGGCAGTCTGGAGGATTTGAGTTGATTCTTCATGAATTGCCAGAGGGTTTGGGGTAGATCTTCATGAATTGCCAGAGGGTTTGGGGTAGTCAGCACCCATCCTTTTGTGCTGCTCAAGTTGTTTCAGTTATAGAACTAAGGTTTATTTTGTGTTTGTGTAGGCAATGAATTGGACCATTCTTGAGCATTTAGGCCTAAAAGCTTTTCAAACCGGAGCACAAAAGAGTTGATTGGCAAAGTAGCACCGTTTTGAGCCTTAGCTGACAAATTTTGACACCGTTTTGAGCCTTAGCTGACAAATTTTGCTTGGCAACTTGGCGACTTGGCAACACATTCAATGTTTCACCGAACTTTGCTTACCCGTGAAGTCTTCACAAGCGCAAACGAATCATATCTCACAATGAAATCCAGCAGAACAAGATATTGTGTTTCAGTTTCTATCGTGTTGAAAACAGTTGGCATGGAGAACACAGGCCAAAGGGCTAACACCACTGCCAAAAATACAATCATGGTTGCAAAATGTGAATTCGTTGATCGTGCGCCACGTTTCCAACGGATCAGCTGTTGCAGTGAGCTAATCAGGCGGATTTATGTAAGGTTCCCATTGGGGCCATGCTGCCAACGCATAGTGCTTCCTCATCCCGTCAATCCGTCGAAGAATGAAGAGATTGAATTGCTTGGGCTCTTGCTTCATGCTTGAGGATTGTCACAAACGGTGCGCTGGATGCCATGAGGACGTTTACTAAACTTTCGAACCCAAACTTTCCATTTTGTTGTTGCTAGGGTGTTTGGTCTCTAGACTGGGATGGTGAAATTAAGCAACTCTTTTAGACTAGGGTGTTTCGAACCTTTCAACCTCCTTTTAGTCCGAGACACCTTGTTCGAATACCAGAAAGAGTAATTTTTAAAGCAACCATTTCGTCATAGCCGTTTGGCATAATTATCCTACTTTTCTGACTGATTTTGTAAATGCGAATTCTTCAGCACCCATAAAGGCACGAGAATTTGGTTGGCATGAGCGATTGTGGTTGTGGCCGTCCTGATCGTCTATGGACCACACATAAATAGCAGAGAATCAGGGCCTTGGGTACCCAAGCACACCTCGGCAAAGATTTTGCGGCATTTTTAAGGTGTGAAACTTTGCAATAAAATGCAAACGTGAAAGTAACAGGACCTCGTGGACTTGAGGTGGGTGCACTCTGATAGCCCGATGGCTTTGCAATACATGCAGAGAATAAATGCACAGTAAAATGTGCGCTTAACTACTGCCTTCACAAAGACTGCCCCTGTTGGCGGCTCGGAAAAGGGCAATGCATTGAATTTCACTGGACGCTAATGCAGAGGTGTGCAAAAATGAAGTTTCAATGTACCACATTAGCTGAACCAGCTCTGACTGATTGTACATCGAGCCATGCATAAAACTGCAGACAAAAGGCCATGCAAGCACTCAGCATCATCACACAGAAACAGCATCATCACACAGAAGAAGCTAGTTTAAACTCGATACGGAGGGAATTCCGCCTGAGCCTGAGTTCCACACCTTAATAAAGCTGGCATCTTCACATGTTTTTGCACCCAGCGCAGCCGCAACAGCGTGAACATATGGAGGATAGGAAGCCCTCGATCACCACTTTCATCCGTCTTTGAGGTTTCAGTGATATTCCGCTCAAATCATTGTTAACGGTGTTATCAGAAGCTAAAACATCAAAAGGACACGTCTCGCGTTTGGTACCGCAAAGCCCTTTAGACGAATGCAGCTTGCTGGAGTTTTAGCACTTAAATACAAGCTGGTTTATTATCCATATTTTTGGATGAATAATATGCAGTAGTGAAGTGCAAATATTTGCACAGATTTTTTGTTCCTCTCCATCATGTAAGTATTTTCCTTCTTTCCATTTATACTATAAACAAGCCAAAATAGGATGGGTGAGGAGACCACATTCGGCTACGGGGATGGCAGCCATGAGGAGGTAATTGCCGGAAATTCTTAACTCAAAGGTTGCGCAGGTGATTAAGGAAGTGTCTCGCAGTCCCTCAATCACTTGCATGGTGTTGGGAATGATGAAGGGGCCCCAGCCCTGCCTTTCAGCTGCACTTTCTACACCCACTCCCTCTGCCATCGACTACAGCTGATAACTACGAGCGCTGAGGAACACCACGAGATGGGGTACCACAACCAGCACAGCAGCACATTGCAATTGGTATGTAGACTCGAGGTACTCAGTACTTTGAGATCCCAGCCTTCGTGAGTAGGGGCATGTCAATCTGATTGTCGTATGCGCTTGGTGTAGAAGCACTGCCCTCTGTGTTGCCACCAGACGTCTTCGGTAAATGAATACGAGAAATGCCCATGTGAGTGAGTTCGCCTAGCAAACTAGAAGCCGACTGAATGTATAAGACCTTCGTCGTCAGATGGATGCAATGTACAAGTGGCGTGCATTGGCTTTAACTAACAATAAAAATGCCCGACGCAAGTGTTGTATAATAGGGGTCTTGATATTGGCTCGTTCGTGTAGGCAAGGAAGCGACACCGTTTATCGCCTTGTTGAAGGAAGTAGGAGAACCGCGCTTGCATGTTATGCACGTAGAACGGGTGAGGCAGATGAGTTGGACAGAGACGAAGGGGATGTAGGTTTTCCCACCTTGATTAAGGCGCATCATGAGGGCGTGTGTGTGTGTCATTGTTTGCGACTTATTGCCCTATTCAATAAGAATGTCTTCCTTCCTAGGATGAGAAGATAGCTTCCCAGGAAATGGTCGCTCCAACAGTGCAGATACACATGCGTGTTTCGGTGTGCAGAATCTAGGCATGGTGCATTTTGCAGTTGGCTGCTGTGCTCACTTTGTGCATTTGAATACGCATTTTTGCATTATGGAGATGATCGCAATACCCATTTTAATGCTAGTGGATGCGTGCTTGTTAAATTGAAATGCTCTTTACGCTACTGCTGACAGGTGTGGATACTGTTTCTGCGTTAGCTTTCAGCAGTCCATAGGTGTTTCTTTTATGCGTGCATCAAGAGGACGTGAGTAGGATGGAGATGCACAACAACATTTCCGTGTCAAATGGGAGCTCTGTGTGGAACAACAGCGGTTATTAACCAAGCTCTCTGTTGGCGAGGAAGCGTAACCCGATTTCAACCTTTTCAGCTCGGCACCAGGATCTTCTATCATGCAAAGATCGACCCCTTCAAAAGGGAGGGCGCTGATAAATCATAAAGATTTTTGGGATAACTCAAATCCACGAGAGTCCTCCCATCGACTTCAACACTTCCTTCCATTGGTTTGAGGTAAGGAATTCTTTCCACCGCTCCAGGGATTGATGCCAAGGTAGTGCAAAGAACGGAGAACACTGCCAGTGTCACTAACCCACTGATTCTTCAGCTCTTGGGTCATGACAAGTTGCTTGAACTGACTCATAAGTTGGTCTATGGTATCATAATATGACTCATAAGTTGGTCTATGGTATCATAATGACCTAGATTCGTTACGAAATCAAAGGGTGGCATTATTTTCCCTCGTGAGACAGCAAAGATAGTCGGTTGATTGCAACTTGACCAAGAAATTGACCTCAAGACTGTTCAAAATTAGAGCCAGTTCTTGGTAAACTGTGTGCTGCTCCATTGAAGGGGGCCGTGTGTGTACGTACTCAACAATGTGTCGTATTCGGTGATGAAGTATTAATCGAATAGTAAAGGTGGCGTTAGGGAAAATGAGCATCATCTACAAACGAACGTGTACTGACCAAACCAGCAGGAAGTGTCCAGCAGCCTGTGCTTCATGAGAATTTGATACATAGTTAATTGCTTGAAACCACGTCTTATTTACCCTTGCACTTTGTTTAAAGCAGCCTCGGAGCAAGCGAGCTGAAGAGACCTACAGAAGGTGGACATACAGTGCGCATTCGAAGAGTTTTTTAACGCCTTATGCTGACAGCTTCTACTCTGCCACCGTTGAGCAAATATTGCCTTCGATGGCATTATGGTTTGGATGGGCGGCTCTGAATACATGACACATAAATTCCCATGTAGAATATGGTCGCCCCAGTGGTAACGAAGTAGTCTCAGCATTCGTCAAATCTCACAGCAGAATGGTGGTGGCTACGTTGTTTACGACGGTCATGGTTAGAATAGCTGTACTAGGGCTTAATGCAATCCGTTCATTTATTCACGCATTTATGATGCAATCCGTTCATTTATTCACGCATTTATGGTGGTCTTCAACCAGACAGCTATGCTTTAGCTCACATACTCCACTACGATAGTTGCTAACTTGACGCTTTTGAACAAAGCTATCACTGAGTTGGATCCACGTAGAAAGTGCTTTTGCCTCTAAGTATGTCAATAATCACTGCATTTGCACAAATGAGAATGTGAAGCGAAGTAGTTCTGACTAGGTCAGGTAAGATTTGCCATTGCGGTTGAAAACTTACTGAGCAATGGTGCGATTTGCAAAGTTAGAAAAAACTTGTTATAAGTTCCTTTCAGTGTACGTTTAAAATGACCTGCAAAAAATTTTCGTACGCCTCTCTCGTAAGTTGTAAATTCCTTGGTGGGCTTATCAGCCTGATGTCGTGGAATCCATACAGTATGCTTGAGAGGACGTTTTTTTCAGTTCATGTGGCTAGCGTTTTATTGTCAGATCTCATAAGTATCATCGAGTCCAAAAGGCAATAGAAATGAAATGTAAAGATGAATTAATGGGAAGCGACTTACAACGTGATTTACTAAAAGCCAATGCGGTAGAGCCAGCGCCATGAAATAGCCATCATGTTTGTGTGTGTGTGAAAAACTCGGGCAAATTGGAAGGCAGAAACCCAGCACCAAACGATGTGAAGGCGCATTGGAAGAAGAATTCGCCCCATTCATTGGTACAGTGCAGGAAATTATGAGATGTGCTTCTGCAAAAGTATGCTCTGTGAAAGCACAGCCCAGTTGTACTAGTGGTTTGAAACCTCCACAAGTATTGGTCGGACTCGTTGAAAAAATGAAAACTCCTTTTTATAAATTAGGCACTGCCACTAGTTCCGCGAACTCTTTCACAAGTCCCAGATCGTCATGGCGTGCCAGACAAGACATTACAAATAGTCTACAAGAAGGCCTTGCAACATCGGCTGCCTCCAGGTCACTCTTCCGCATCCGGCTTAGGGGTGGAATAGAACGTGTCACTTGAAAACGCGACTTCTGAGCTGTTTTGAGGATCGTTGAGATGCCGAGCAAATCATGACTAGTCTAAATTTATTTGGGTGTAATATCCAATTGAATGAATGTAGCCCTCACCACTTGCGAATTTTTCTTTGATTTCTTGGCATCAGACATACATTGGATGATTGTGCTAGTGAAAATATTACCCGACAAGACTGCGCCTCTGTATTCGGATTTCCTCACTATAGCTAAAAAGACACCTCCAGGCATTCGACCATGCTACTTTTCCAAAAGTATGATTATTGCATAAACTAAGCGCCCCAGAGCCTGAACACTTTCCTCTTTCTTGCTACTAAACAATTTTTTGCTTTAATCATGTTCTATCCTCGAAACCGACTGCCACATCATCCGAACTTATGTGATAGGTTACAACGCAAAGCCACTGATCATCAGCACCTACCGATATTACAAGTTTAAAGTTGTAGAGTTATATATTAACATCGTATCAAGCCAGTTGGCTAATTACTGCTCTTTGTTGTTGCTTTCGCGAAGTGATTAAGCTTGGTGGCTGCCTTTGCTGTCCCCTTCCAAGGTGGTTGCATTGACACTTTGCGGCGATGCTCCTTGTTAAAAGAGGCTAGCGTTTTATTACCGACAGGCGCGCACTCATCACAAATTAACGCTATTTGGGGCTTCACTCGCTTTAATGAATCATTCTACTCTCGCCTCTGCAAACAACGTCCAATTCACAGTTCATGATACGCTTTCTGACAAAGGAGTAGCGACACGTTTTGGTAATTGTTTCCAGCTCAGGTTTTATCCTTGAGTGGATTTTACATCAATCAGTCAACAAGTGTATTTGGTGGAGAACAAAGTCTTCAATCAGTGAGAATCGAACTCAAAGTCGACAGCTGTTCCATGCATGGTCATGCAACTCACATGAAGGCGATGCAGATCTTCTGCCAATATCAGAATTGCACCCTACCACTCACATTTGTTCTAGGCATGATTCAAGCGCTGTAGAGGCTTTGATGGCAAGTCGCTGAGGTTAGACTGACCTGCTTCAGCTGGCTGACATTATCGCAGGTTTGCACTTCAGCTGGCTGACATTATCGCAGGTTTGCTATATCCCTACCATGTTAAGCCACACTCCCTTCGTCCATCTGGTCGAGCAGTTTTGCAGTTTCGTCCTCGCTACTGGCTCCCCACCTGGACGTGAAAATGGTTCACCCAGTCATAGCATATATTTGTCGAAGGTACTGTGATCACTGTCCAGAACTATCCAAGCACTGTGTGTTCTGCAGTCAAGTGCACAGATTTTCTCCGTATCTTCCCGTCCCCATCTTCCCTGCGAATCCATTAATGCTAGATGATATGGGCACCTTTACTCCATAGCTGACACTTTTCGCCCAAATAGTTCCCACTGTCAGTCTAAAGTACAAATACTCCGCCTCCACTTACAACAAACGCAGTCTGCTGCGAGCCCACTTGAATTATTTCAGTTTAAACAGGATCATTCATCCTATTAGGAATAAGAAAGTGTGCCCCACATAGCTCCTCCTATACTTTCAACGTCAAGCTCATAAAAGAGAACCCATCTTAACGTTCTGATTTGTTGATGAACATAAGTGGCATTTCTGTGGCATGTACACCCGAATTACGACACGTCATGATTATTAGAGTGGACGTGCCCCATTTTTGGGTTGCAGAAGGTAAGACAGAGACCGGTACTGAAGGTGACGTGAACGGAGCCAGGTCGACAATCGAATCGTACTCGTAGCACTCGGCGCAGCAAAGGCGTACTTCTGAGTCCTTCCCTCTCACATTCATGTGTCCCATGATATGATGGGGATGGGTCGAGACACACGCAACACATATTGTGATTCCCGCCTTTTTGATGTCTGGGGTAAGCATTTTAGTGGTGACGTGAGGCAGAAATGTCGAGCGCTGAGGAGTTGAGTTAAAATGCAGCATACCCGAGCGCAAACCAGTTGTTCACGTTAAGGAAAAGTAAGACGTGAGCTCGGACAACAAGCTACTCCAACGTCCATTCTTATTGTAAGGTGGCGGAGAACGAAAGAATGACCTAGTGCTATAGTGGGTGCCATAGACCACATGCAGAATTGGCGGGTAGACAGTCCATTGATTGTAGGCGACCTCAGGAGTGTGGTGGTTGAAGAGAATGTGCAGCAGCAGTTGCCTCAAGTCATTCCGCAGAGGCTTGCTTCTCTCATTCAATTAAGTTAATAATTACCAGCAACCATTGTAGATGATGATGTTGAGAGTTAGTTGCGTCGGGTACACAGGCTGGGAGTGCCAATGTGTTGTATACACTGGAATACAAATGAGGCATTGTGCCGCAGCTCTAAAAGACCGAATGAAACTTCGTTACCGGGCATGGCTTATAATAGCTGATTGCCGCTACTTATACTGCTTCTCTTATCTATTACCCGAAGCTTTTGAATCATCTGTTGCCAGCATGCAACGACTGCAGATTTCAAGTGATGCAAAACGGATACATTGCCTTGCCTAATTTTCCTCAGTCGATGAGTCTAATCACCCGACCTTTAAGGAATTCGCAAACGTGAGCTTAGTTTAAGTAATCACGGAAATGAGTTGAGCGTAGCAGTGTTGGCAGAATCCACTTAACATCAGAGCATTTAAAGACTTTTAGTTGGAAGTGTGAGAATGAGTGCGAAATTCAGTGGGCCACAAATGAAACGGTGCATCTACCAACAATGCGTAGAGATTCTGACTGAGTCGAAGAGAATTCTTCGTGATGCGGACTTTGCAAGAAATAAATATCGCATTTGGCCTCAGATAGGGATGTGGTATTAATAGTAGAAGAAACCTCATCTCATTCCATCACTGAGTAAACTGGCAACTAAAAGACCACAGCTGCTGTGACTAGGCTGGCGCAAGTGATATTCACCGC
>LWMK02000547.1:2079-17387 GCA_001693075.2 Taenia saginata
GCGTGTGTTGAATGTTTTTTGAATGCGGGAATAAAAGCGGCATTGTCGACACCAACGTGGTAAGTGTATGAATGCATGTGCAGCGCTTCAAGACTTCTCTAAAGACGAAAGAGTATAATGCTCTAACAGAATGCATGCATTCAACATGTTATAGAACTCAACAGGCAAAGTATTCCTGAACGCATGCTGGTCTTGGAGTCATTGGTTCGAGCAGGTCTTCTAGAACACACGAGCAACTGGCCCACGTAGGTGCTTAGAGGATGCTAGACGTCCAAGATGTAAGTTTTTTGACAGTCTCTGTAGCACAATCCATGAGGATTTAGATTACCATCTTAGATACCGGCTACCAATGATTTGGCTTGTCAGTTTTGAACTGAATGAGCTTTAAATAAGTCCGTAGTACATCATTCGTCCTTTCAAGTGGTCTTATTTTTAAGCTGTAGGTTCTCCGCGGTTGTGCGAGCGATTTCTTACTGTTTCGTATTTTGGCTATATTTGCAAAGCGTTAGTTCCACAGCCTACTCATGGCACCAACGCTATCTAATTGGCATGCAATACATTTCATGAATTTATTTTTTATTAGTGATATCCAATGAATTGTGCAATCTCATTTTGGTCAGTTTATTGGGCCTCAATTCCGCGCAATCCACGGGCAAATTCGCTTTGCCGTCATATTAAAGAAAATAAAGTCTGTTTATTTGAAAGAACTTAGGACAACCTGCATTGTCTCCCCTTCTTTTACCAAAATTTGATGTCCAGAGATGAGTAACTACTGAATTTCTTTCATTTTCACTATTCTTCTCTCAGTCCATTGCGAAATTTTATTTGGTTTCAGAGAAGGCGATTGCTAAACATTTTGTGTGAAAAGAGCTAAATCAGTACTTAATGTCCCTGAAGATGACGCTCAGATGCAGAAGTGGGTACATTCTCTATTATTTGACCTGTTTGGCCGTCTTCGGTTGACCTTTCAATGCGCCCCTGTAGACGAAGTTGTTGAAGAAATGGATGAGCACAACAGGGACTTCACGTTTCTTAGGAGCATGTCAGGGTGGAGCTATGGAGATGTTTAGCTTGGCGCGCACAGGATTAATAACATAGTAAAACGGATTTGAGCCCATTTGGTACGATTGTTAAGCTCATCCATCACTGCCAAGCCCATCTACCGGCTGCTTCCAATCAAACATCGTGTTCATTGTTGCCGATCCAAACACACGATTGGTAGACGTTCGTTGGATTGTAATTAAGCGAGCGACAGATGCATTCATGGGGAAACGTAGACATCCTCCTTCTCTTAGAGCTAAATTGGTCGGCATTTATGCGGCATTCTGAGAGTTAGGAGCTCTCATGCTGAGCCAATAATCCATTTTGACATAAGCTTGCTAACATGCCCCTCTTTGACGAATGTGCAACCCTAAAAACAGGCAAAATGAGCAACTCAAAGATCTCTAAGGCAGACAAGGAGCAACTGCAGTCAGTAAATCGGGATTCTCTTGCATATATGGCATGAAGGTACAACAGCGTAAGTCCTGATGTGTCTCCCATCCCCCTCTGGCTAATCAACTGTAACTGCTTTTCTCGCTAGCATAACACCTATGTGAACTTTCTGTTACTTGCCTGACCATGGCGTCAGAAATAAGAGACACGTTTCTCTTTCCAGTAGGCTAAATCCGCTTTCGTTAAGTCGTTGTAAACTGAATGGCCATAAAAGCGGGTAATATTTGGTGTTAATACTAAAAGGATTGAAGCATCGGAATTACGGTGGTGGACGTGTTAAGATGTTGCGTGAGTAGGAAGACTAGGTGGCTGGTATGGGAAGTGATGCAGTTGAATTTAAGATCTTTCTTATAAATAGGGACGGAATGTCATGAGTTCGAAACTGAATATGTTGTTCTTTACAATCTTCCTCTCTGCATTAGTACATTTAACTCTACCTCAAATTCGGCTTAAGTGGAGAGTGATAAGAACGGATTTTAAACTTTTGAAACAGTTCAACTCACTTCGCCGATGATGCAGGAAGAGCCAAATAAAAAGCTTGGATTAGAATTATGCAGAGTGAGGCATTGTCTTTGCGCAGGGCTATTGTAATGCTGATTTGATGAGGTAAGCAGGATAACCTCGTGTCTTATTCTAGCTGAGCAGATTAGCCTTGGCTGTCACACCCGTCCGTTTCTTCCACTGACGCACTTACACATCACACGGAACTCGACAGCTTTAATCGGTGATGGTGGCGACCTCTTGAGGTGGAAGGGGAATTCAAATTACTCCACATTTGTGTTGGACCAATCACTGCCACTTAGTACGCAGGAACGGTTAGCTAGATTTTGTGCTGGTAAGTCCGATCGCTTCTGTTGCTCGAGTGCTTGTCTTGTTTCTGGGCTCAAAGCAGCAGTCTTAAGCGCCATAGTCAAGTGGAAGAATCTGCCATAGTGTCCACCATGAGCGCGCTAGTTGAACTACAACTTGTTTGTGAAAAGTAGTGCTGTCTTCACAGAAATGTCTGAGTGCGCACAGTTCTTCTTCTTCAAAATCTAGGTCTCAAGGATGAATTCTTCACCTTTTCCACATTCTCACACCGGTAGGTTCAAAATGGAACTGCTCCATAACCTCCTCCTGACGTTCTCTTGAATATACAAAGAGCTTACTTTTTGGTTTTCCAATGCTTAAATAGCCGCGTCGAAGACAGCAAATCGAATTTTGGTCAAAAGAGGCTGTGCACAGAATCCTGACCGCGAACATATCCACTTCTCTATGCGGATGTCATTTTCAGAGACATTATAGTACCGGTTGAAGAGCTTCTTCACAAATTGTAAATTCCTCTTATTTCCTAAAATAAAAGACCGCAGGATGTCTCCCTCCGTATCTACTCTTGACGAACAGAAGTAAAAGTGAATGTAGGAAGGCAGGACATTAAAAGTGCTACAGGTCGGAGTGAAGGATTCCTCACTGTCGGTTATTTGTCCAGGTTGGCCGTGCTGCGTGACCAGAGATTGTGGATGCGACGTGGATACTAGTAGACCTCACAAGTGTCAACTCAAATATTTGTCGAACTAACCAATTTTGTCTTTTAGGCATTTACGTGAGTCTAACTTTAGTGCAAATAATTGTTCTTCTTTGGGAGCGATGAATGGTGATGGAAAACAGAGGACTAACTTGTGTGGAAGAGATGAGTGGGGACTTAGGGAATTAATGGCGCATGGTGGAATTGTCCCGAATGCTAATGACGAGAATTGACATTGCGAGGAGTTTAGGTGAGCTCTTGGGATTAAAGAGGCTGTCAGCAATGCTGTGTGCGGCGGATATGTTCAAGAACAGCTGACCACAGCTGCAGTTGGATTGGTTGTCAAAGCTCCCAGTCAGTACTACTTTAAGAGACACGTAGCATGTCGACGTAACTGATAAGACAAGTGATGGACGTTTATAAGTGATGTCTTGGTGACAAATTAGAAACCGATGCGAAGAAGAGAAGAAGATAGGTAGGAATGGATTACGTCGTTTAAAGTAGATTTGCTATGATGGAGTTACTCAACGTTGTAACCGCAAGCAATTCGTATTTGGGTGCTGTTGGAGGATGTGGAGTCCGCTGGCATTTGTTACCCTTCCATTAGCCTGGTTGAAGCATTATAGTAGGGCAGTGCCTGTGTTGGGATGAGCTGCCCGCAACACACATGTGGATTTTACCCCGTAGATCATGGTGAAACTGTAGTTGAAATCGCATTTCAATCAATCCACAATTTTGGGTCGAAAGAGAGTGGTTGTAATTCTCCACACTAGATGCTGGCGCATCCTTTATTAGTCGACAGACCACCACTTACCAGGTGCCGATTTTGGCGTTGGCAATAGTGAGGTATGGGAGACGGTGAATGTGACAACTCAGGCATCGTCGAAGGGAGAAAAGTATGTGGTGTGTTGAGACTTCCTTTAAGGTAAACGAAGGCATAGTACTAGGGCAGAAAGCATATATTCTGAAAAAAAGAGGGTATAGGGGCTGCTAACATGGCCTGGAGGCCAGCGAACCGAATGGTACAATATGGTCACCCAAGTGACTGGAACCGGCGGTCCGAACACAGTACTACAAAATAAGCTTTGTGGTGCTTGGGGTGGTTTTGGTGCTTTTGACTGCCAGCGCTTTCAAAGGTTGGCGTTAAAGTGGGACTGTAGCGACGTGATTGTCCCCGGTTGAGAGTTAGTGGAGTAAAAATGAGTGGATAACCAGAGCCATATGGGTGCATCAAAGAAAGGTCAATTTTGATCCTACCTGATCTGTGTTAGCAACTAGTACCATCTTGAAGGTGAAAGAAGGCGACTTCGGCTGGCACTTTATGCCTAAAGGTATTGAGGCAAGTGGATATCTTCGAACTGCACTGCAACCAAATCTGTGCCCATGCGCGCATAGCTGTACATACATGATAGTTGTGCTATACGATTCAAACGATACTGAGAGGGGCAAGGGTTACAATGCCGCGATTCACTGGGATACCGAGGGTGACAGAGCATTATAAAGCAAAACTTTCTAGGTCCGCCATTAGGCTTCAAGCTACTACCTCTTCATGGAAGACTAGAAGACTGCTACATTGCTGAAAACGCCACATTATAAAGTTTCCATTTATAGCTATTGTAAAACTTTGTTTGTTCGAACTGCCGGTTTCGGTCACATGGGTGGCCATATTGTACTAGCCGGTTGGCCGGCCTTTGGGCCGTGCCAACAGCCCCCAAGCCCTCTGTTTCCAGAATATATATTCTGCCCCAGTACTATGCCTTCTTTTACCTTAAAGGGAGTCTTGGGACGCTACAGCTATATCCAGTGCAAATTTTTAACAGTATTTTTTCGACCTAAGGCATATGATAGTCAATATTTAATTTGAGTTATAGGTTCGGCTGCACGAAGCTTAAAATACATTTCCATTTGTTAAATTAATTTTTGACTTGCCTAACGCTGGCAATTGCCTAGAAAATTTGCCTCATAAGTATACCACCAAACTTTATACTTAAAGTCATAAAGGCGTTAGCAAATTTCGTGAAAAACTACTGGTTTTTATCCGTATTGATAAGCCCTGGAATGGGTTTAGCGGGGTTTATGAAGATCCAAGTATCGTCGGTGCTTTCGCTTTGGGCTTTATTTGCACTTGGCACTAATAGGCACAGAGGCGCGAGTATTTGTCGAGGATTTTCGTTTACCCAGTGTACATTACGTGGCACAACTAGCATATTTGTGGTGACAGCAATTATTGGGGCATGTTGCATTTAAGGGTTCTGTAATATTTGTTTGATTACTCGACTTTTATTGGTCAATTCAATCATGTGCAGATATGAGCCACGTTCATTTAGCCTGGTCGCTGTTTTGGCATAGTAAGGTAGTGTCTGTTGGTTCTGATGGTTGTCAGCTCTTTTCAAATTGTGATAAGGGGCGTGCTTTGTACTTCTGTATTGGTTGTCATTGCCGTTCCATTCGTGTGCAGGAATACGTCTGTCGAACTGATGGGCTCATTAATTGAGGACATTTGAACTGTTTGGACCACTCAGAGGTAAGAATTTGTGTTATTTACTAGCTCTTTGGGAATATGCCGAATTTATGCAGGGAAGCTTCATGTTTGGGCTTTCATATTACACGTGCGAGTAAATATACTAGAGGAATTCGACAATTAATCCAGCGGTGATGTGATGTGATGTGAGTTGTTGCGCTCATTTCGGCCTTAAGCACGTTCCCTAACGTAAAATGTGAGCTCTCGGTAGCTCATTTCGGCCTTAAGCACGTTCCCTAACGCAAAATGTGAGCTCTCGGTTGGTAGAACAGTCACGTTTACAGGATCGCTCGTTGAATGGCGCATTGTAGGACTTATTTACCTTTTAGTTTAGTCGATGGAAGGATGGCCTCCGTGCATATCACTAATCTTTTCACAGAGTGGAGGAATTAACAAGATCCAGGAGTTTTGGGAATGGAGATTACCTTGCCAAAGAGCTGAAAATAGATGCAAAGAATCAGGAATGATTCATTTGGGCTTCAAAACACCAGGTGGTTTGCATTTGTTTGTTATTTTTGCCTTGCGACCTCATTCACGCCAGTCGATGGCAAGACGATGACGGCTATGCTAGTGGCAGAGCTGACAGCGTTCGCGCGTGAAGGCATTATTTTTATGTCTCCAGGACGTGTTTCATTCCCCACTTCTCAGTTCGTTTGAGCACCCTAAGAGCCTGTACCATTTTATCAAGACGTTCTCTGTCCAATATGGCCTGTGCCTCATTCATTGCTACCTCCACATAACGGTGGACTGCAGTCCCATGGCAGAGGTTATGTGCGTGGATAGGATCGTTTGGAAGGTTGCGTCTTCAGTGGAGCTCTTGAAATCACAAAATGAACCCCCTCTTTTGTCATTTTTCTGCGCTGTGGGTGCAGTTGTAATTCTAGGAATTCTGTCACCTGGTGGGAGGCTGTAAGCGCTGAAATCTTGCCACCAATATCACTAATATTTGGTACCCTGATTTTTGCAAGTGAGTTCTGTGACTTGTTCCTGGTTGGTTTATTATAATTCAGTGGGTTAAGGTGCTTTTAACGTCATGGTTAATGCATTAAGAGAGCTATAGGTGCTATAATTCAATGTGAAGGTTAGATCAGCCTGTGTCCTGGGTTCAGTAGTGTCGGTAAGGTGCTTTTTACAGAAGCGTCGACTCCTTCATGACGTTTAATATTCAAGCGTTAATTTCTGGTTGGTTTTCGGTCATTGTCCATGTATTGTCCATTTTTAGATGTCTTATTGTGAAATTTTTCACTTACCTACCTGCCTATTTCACTTGATGCCTCGATGCCCCATTAATTATCATTTTAACTTTGCCGTAGCCCTCATATCGCCTCCAGATCCCTGCTGTGGTACTACCATCACGAGGTTACCGGCAATCGCTCCGCCATCTCTGCGTCCCTTACCTGTCGCAGTATCGCACAAAATGGCCGCGCAGCTGACTTCACCTGCATGAATGCGTACAACTGCTGCGTCTTCAGGCGCGCATCTCTCCGTGGGTCTATTCTACCAATTCCCCATCGCAGTGATGACATCCACTTGCTAACGTAGTACCTCTTCTTTTGCTTTCTGGTGTAGGTGACACGAGTCTGAAACGCCTTTTAGTGGTCGATCAAGACTGCTGCGGTTGATGGTTTTGCTACCGCTGCTGCTCCCTTGGTGCCTGTGGATGATGTTATCAGTTGTGTGACGCGGTCCGGTTGTGTGGTATCGAAAGCCCTGACGCTGGAGTTGGCGGAGCCGAGTCAGCATATGGGGATGGCAAAATTTGGCGTACAAGTAGTTCTTGCTGCTCATTGACGCCTTGAGGAAGGGAAGGGACGAGGAGTTTGAGACTCTCCGCTTGTCTGAAATGTGAGTATTCTCTCTCCTGCTACACACGTTGATCGAAATCCTTCCAACCACCTTTTCGCTTATTTCTTCTTAATTTAGCCAAAATGTATTGGATGTTCTTGGTAGTCGGCCGTTACTTAGATATGGCCTCAAATTTCCCTTTGTTAATGCTATGAATCCATCTCAGGGTTCGGCGATGTACTTGGGAGATCACTCCTTGATATGCCACCTTTTTGCATTACCATCTCAGGGTTCTGCGATGTACTTGGGAGACCACCTCTTGATATGCCACCTTTTTGCACTAATTATTTTTGTTTGCTGTGGTTTCGTGCCATCAAGACAGCTGTCTGAAGGTTTATTAGACGACATGGTAGTTTGCATCGAGGTCGTGTTTAGCCAGCCCAACTGAGTAGTTTGGCAGAATTCCTTACCTAGCCTTCGCATCTCGCAATTAAATACTTTCTAGTGGCAGTCGTTGCTAATTTACGTCGTGGCTACGATAAGGTCTGTTGTTGGAAATTTGCGAATCCAGTTCGTCTACCATATGCCAGATGTCTTTGACGGATCTAAAATGTTAAACTCCATTAACGTCACCTCACCTATTACTTTTATATTNGTCTTGGACGGATCTAAAATGTTAAACTCCATTAACGTCACCTCACCTATTACTTTTATATTTGGTGCTGCCAACTTGCATGAGCTTGAGAATGCATCAGATAACCAAATGATTTAGTGCGATTGCAGATGTAGTTGGTTCCAATTACTTATTAAGGCTTGTAGAACGTCTGCGCCAATATCAATGTCGTAAACTCCACTGGTCTCGGTTTGAATCCCCAAACCTGCTGGTTGAAATTAATGTTTTGAGCTTGCCTACTCCACAGGTGGGATTGTTTCGGTTCTAGGGTGAGGTGGTCGCCAGCTTTAGTGAATTCTTGTTCCTGTTCCTGAAAAGGCGAGGTAATTAGCAGTAAAATGTATTGCTTATAATTAAAGCTTTAAAGAGTTTGTGGTGATCTTGCATCACCCAGAAGGCATAACATTTGAGAAGGCTTTTGTTTCGAATAACAAAGACTTACTTATCTGGTTTGGCTGATGCTACTGAAGATCGCAGTGTCAGGAGGAACTAAGAGCGATGTCTAAATTGAGTGATGGTGGGACGACTGGTTCAGCCCTACAATGGCATTAGAGGAGCTGTCATGGTACAACCTAGATGCCATAGATCATCAGGTGACAGGCAGCAGAAGTAGTAGACCACGAGCTATTTACACTTCTTCCATATGCGTTGTAAGAAGATGCTGTATGTGTAAGGTAGTTTGCTAACCGATCGACTGTCTGGAAGAGTAACCTGTGGTGAACTTGGGAAGTGGCTTGCGTTGCCACATTTGTGAGACGAATGAACATTTTATTATGGGTTATTCCCAAACCGTACCCTCACGGATCACCTCAGAGATCTGAAATACGTACCGCTCCATGTCAAAACGGCTAAGCATAGACTTCGCACATCTGAAGACTGTGTTGACAAACGTTTCTGCTCCTCCCCACGACGTATGGTTGCTTACAACTCAGATGTTCCCACTCCATCACACGTCAAACAACTTTATAAGATTTGGTATCTACGAAGAAATCGGTTGGTTTGTTTAGCATGAGATCATAAGTACGCTTTGTTATTACGGCTCGAGCAAGAAAATACTTCGGTCTCTCCTCGAAAAGGCGTGGCCAGTCAATATGTGGGAGGAGAGGTCTCTAAGTTGAGCGGTGGTCATTGGGACGAGATCAAGTCAGTCGAGTGTAACCTATTTGCAGGAGTGATCACGGGACTTGTCCTCGATCTTAGAGTTGCCCAAGCACTCACTCTTGCATCTAGCCAGAATGATGACTGAAGCGGATATTCTTCACGATTAATTGAATCTACACCACAAGGAGAGTGAAGCACAAAAGTGGTCCGGCTCTTGTCTTATTACTACGTCATTCTAAATGGTTTGACGCTAAAATAGGAACACTATCAAATCTTGCTTCTTGGTTGTGTAAATTTTATCCCATTGCGGCGGTTTTTGGTGTAGACTGAAAATTGCCGCTTCTGGAATGGAACTTTTGGAACATGGTCATGGTGCTTTGAAGTTCTCTTCGAAGTTGGCAATGGTGTAAATGTGCTATAGTCGTTATACCAATTATGGGGGAACCATTTCAAAGCAAGATCAATCCATCCAACCCAATTCACCCCCTAAAGCCAAGTGGATTATTTGGTGCTTTAACGGTGTTTTGAGTTGCTTTTGCTTGGTTGAGGAAGACGGGTCTGGAATTTCCCCTGATTTAAAAAAAAATATGCTCTAAGAGCAATTTTTCTTTGCCTGATAAAAATGTAAATCCAAATTGCTCGGTCCTATCAACCATCCGTCCATTAGTCCATCTGCCCATCCGTTTCTTGCCTATCATTCGTTTATTGGCCTATTTTACTTTTCCAAGTCTTATTTACCTCGGGATACATGTAGAGGCAAACGACTGTTACTAAGGCTACTTTGTTTGTTTCATTTAGCCACTTTTCTTCTACACGTGTGTAATCCTATAGATTGTTCAAGTCCATGGTGTCGTAGTCGTAGATTGCGACAGAAGCGATCAAATATTTTCCCCGATGCCTTTGAGATCAGCCGTTTGCTGATCCTGACCTTTCATTTGTAGCCTTAACCGTTGCAAAAGCCAACCTTGGAATGGCTGCCATCCGTCTTTCCCACCCACTCGGCTTTGGTGGCTGTTTTTAAGTCCATTTTTCCTTTTTTTTCGTCCTTTTCAGTGACCATCGCTGCTGCGCTCTCTGGGCTTGGTGTTTACAGGACGATGGACGAGACGGTAGGAACAAAGAGAAGAGGACCCCTTTCCTCTCGGTACATTTTTTGTACATCCTGTGTTTTTGGTCATCATTCAAAGTCTCTGTGCACACTCATGTCCGTGATTATATGTGGTCTGACAATTTAGTATTTACCTAAAAATACTTATGTCACATGGGTCCAGCTATATATCGTATGTCTGGCAATACTTGTTCGTCCAGTCCAATGCCCTGCCATGGAACGATGTTAGTCCCCTCAACCAGCAACTCGCGAAGCTCTTCTCCCTCGCTATCGGTAATACGAGTCAGCTGTGCGCACGGGTCATCCTCCTGTCCCTGGGTGTGGCTACGGCCTCAGGGACAGCCTTTTTGAAAGAGGTGCCTCGGGCATCGAGCGTCACGACTCACACCAGCTCTGGACACAATAAATTTCACTGTCTAGCTTTCTTGGCCTTCACGGGCCTTCAGTGACTCTGCCCTTTTACTACCGTCTTTTCTACTGACCGTAATTGTGTAGACGGGGATACGACCCCAATCTCGTAACAAAGGACGAGGAAAGTCACAATTTTTATTAATCCAACTGCGTGAATGTCCCTTTGGACTACTTGGGGCAAGCAAAACAAATGGGTCAGCTGGGGGCAAACAGT
This sequence comes from Taenia saginata, assembly GCA_001693075.2. NCBI lineage: Eukaryota > Metazoa > Platyhelminthes > Cestoda > Cyclophyllidea > Taeniidae > Taenia > Taenia saginata. The sequence goes on from LWMK02000547.1 coordinate 12,891, forward strand.
ATGCATGGGAGGATGGTTCACTTGATTCTAGGGTGTAGCTTGAAGGGGTGCAATCCTGAGATGCTGCGACTAACTGTCTGCAGGGCATGGAGTGATGCGGATCCACGTGGGGCTCCCAGCGGTTCTTGCTCGTGGACTTTACCAGGTGAATGGGGAAGTTGGTTTTGACGAAGATGGTCACTCCAATATTCTAGACACACACGGGATTGTTTACAAGTGTCACTGTTGGAAATCGGGACAGCTGAAGGCCTTGAAACAAATTATGCTCGAGCATTCTGACCAGGGTATCCCTTCGGTTGCTCTCAGGGAAAATGGGAAGGGAACGTAGTTCTTCTCATCCGATCTGTGGCTCTGATCAACGACAGAAGCAATTAAGTTGAGACGGCTAAGGTGCACTGCGACCGTTTCAATCGGAGATCCGTCTCGTGTGTTCCTATTCATTCTTTAGTCTGTTATGCGCGGCACATTACACAATATTGACAAATCTCACCGCCTCTGCTATGCTTTTGGTCAGGCCCTAGCAATCTTCAAATTTAGAAAAACGGGGCCGAGGCAGTTTGAAGGAATAACTAAGTCAAAATCTTACAGTCTAATCTGAGCAGTGATGATTTAAAAAGTCTATGGCAGATTTTTGCCCTGCTTTTTCCCGAGCCTTCTGCAATAATTATAATGAGTCAGAATAATTGAGTGCATACTAAGGGGAAAGAAACTTGGGCGAAGAGAATTTATATACTAGCCCTCACCCAAGAACATTTCTGCCCCACTTGATGACATCCCGAGAAATCCAAAACATCGATCACTTCCTTTTCGTAATTTTAGAGGGCACGCTTTGCTCCTTTCCAGCATGGCCGATCTTGAAACATGAAGTGACACCACAATAAAACATTCCAAGCATNACCAAAGCATCATCCACTTCCTTATAGAAATTTTAGAGGGCACGTTTTGCTCCTTTCCAGCGTGGCCGATCTCGAAACATGAAGTGACACCACAATAAAACACCCCAAGCATAATTCTACTCACCGCCTTAAGTTGGCCCGACATTTGATCGTGACAGTTGCAAACAACCCCGTATGTGTCTAGAACGACAGAGTAGATCCTTTCGAAGAACCAACAATTTTTTCCGAGTCAGGTAAAATCCGGAAGAACGCAGTCCGAAATCGCGTAAAGTAACCGGAACGGAGTTTGATTATACGTAAGACATGACTAGTCGGTCAGAAATCGGTCTCTCCTTTCAAGCGTTATTAATCTCAAGAGATTTGCTCAATCGCGTCACAGGTGGAGAAGTGAGATAGATGAAATTGTTTGCACGAGTAAATCGTGGCACCATCCTCGCCCGCATCCTTTTTTCCCCAACCACCCTGCAAATGAATAGACCGATTAAGTTGCGACAAGGCTCTTACTTGGGCTATCAACGAGAATACAGGACTAGGGAGACATGTGTACGAGACCAAACACCCGGACCTACCTGGCGTTGCGCCGAGCCCCCGGTTCGACTTTTGAATTCTCGCTTCTCACCTACGAGCCAATTTGCAACAGCATAATTATTTCATAGTTTCCATAATAAGCAAAATTTCCATAGCCAATTTTTCAGAAGCTAAACATTTTTTTGTTCGGATTGAGTTAATCACTTAATTGACATCAATATTATTGTAAGAAAATTAATGTTTATGTTTTGCATTGTCAACTAGATGCTCTGTTGAAATGATTTGTCAAGGCAAATATCAGTCTCAGGAAATGAGGTTTTGACTTGGCATTGAGTTGGGTTCTTTGGAAATGGAGTTATGAGTGTAATACTTTGTTTGTTTGAAGTGCCGGTTTCGGTGACTTGGGTGGCCATATTGTACCGAGCCGGTTGGCCGGCCTTTAGGCCGTGCCAACAGCCCCCAAGCCCTCTGTTTCCAGAATACATGTATTCTACCCCCAGTACTTTGCCTTCTTTTACCTTGAAAGGAGTCTCGGGACGCTACAATGAGAATCTATGATTTTGTCAGATTGTGATGATCAACCAACGCTAGCAACCCCTCCCTGGCTTCATTTAACAGCCTTCGGTAATTGGTTTGTTCTTTAAAGCCAAGCATATACTTATGTTGAAATTTAATCACACTTTTGTTATTTAAAAGTGATCCTGTAGTTAGTGGTAGCGAAGATGTTTAACACTGGTCGTGAGTGAGCAAGTTGGATCTCCGGACTTTGTGTAGCATCCATGGTTTTGCTACTATGCAACCTGTGCGGTTATAATAGCGATGTCTAAAACCTCAAACCGTCTCAGCAGAAGTGGTGAAAAGTAATGGATGGAAAGTAAGAATCACCTGCTGGAGTTTGTTTTAATTAATCATTCCGGCAGGGCATCCATTTGGATATAAATAGGCAAAATAATGAATAAAAATATTAATTTTTGAGCAACGGAAAATTAATCTTGAAATTCTCGCTTAGTTTCGCTTTTAGTTACATTAATCCGAAACTTGTCAGTGCAAGAGTTTCACTTGCCTTAATTTTCCGTTGGTCCTGTGACTAAACAAATAGGAACGGATTTTAAGTGTCATAATGCTTAAAATGGGATATGGATAACCCTTAAACAACCGATCATGACCAGCGTTGGTTTTAACTTTATTCTGAGCACTTTGTGTTCATGTCGGACCACGATCCTTCAAATTATTATCTACCCAGAAATATCGGAGAAAGCTTGACAGAAGCATTCATCCTACCGTTCTGGGCACTTACGATGTTGCTCACAAATGTCTTGACTGGAAGTCGGGTAGCCAAAGGCCTTGAAGCAAATTAAACTTGAGCATTCCCCCTTCGACTGCTCTCAGGGACTTTACACTCCTGAAGGAACTGGAATACCTGATTATTGCGGCTTAAATCCCGAAATTTGATGACCTTAACCAGTATAGAACATGTTATTCTAGGTGACTGCCATCTGTACCAAATTTTTGGACATTCACTTGTGGATTCCAGGCGGAATTTGGGATTCTAATTAAAAGAACGCCGGATTGTCACCTTTGTTTATTTTTCATCTGGGTTACCACGTACCAAATGCTGCAAGCTCCTCGGTATTGCCACATGAGGCGCATTATCTACCGCGATTTGATGCAACAAAACGTGGCAATCGATGTTACTAGAAGTGTTGTCAAGCTGGCTGATTTTAACCCGCCTAAGTCTTTCGGTTACTCGCTTCTCATGTTGACTCATAGGATGGTTTCTACCTTCCTCGTAGCTTTTTGAAGGACTTGTTTGAGTGGTATCAAAATTATGTAGGTCGTCACTCTGTTGTATCGCTCCCTTGCCATTCTGCTGGGCGAGGCTGTCGATTGCTGTAGCGTCGATGTGTGGTCTATAGGCTGCATGTTCGTTGAAATGACCATGGGAGATTCGCTGTTTTGCGGTGACTCAGAGATTGATAAACTCTTCCACACATTCCTAATAAAGGGGATACCAACAGAGACAACTTGGTCCAACGTTACAAAGCTGCCTTATTATAACCCTGGATGGGTTCCGTCTTATCACGTCAATAGGCTCTGCTATCAAGAAAAGATCATGCGTGAACTTGATGCAAGGGGTCTTGATTTGCTAACTGTGAGTGGCCATCGCGCTCCATCCTTTTTCCATTTATTTCTTTTTGTCAATGCTATCCCCTTAAGTCCATCGCTGTTTCCAGGAGTCGATGCAACTCACCGACAAATCAATTTTTGATATTTTGTTAGCAATATAATGCCGTTCTTAAGAGGAAGTGCTAGTTGGCATGTAATCACCAACCCACCTTTTCGCATAAATGTGCAACAGGCTCTTTTGCATCCCGCTTTGCCAACCTTGACGAAAGGTCGCTGCCTTCCGTCGGTGGGGAGTACGTTGGCCTGCCGATTGCCCTTTTACTATGCCAACTACTTGCTAGCTCCTGGTACCGTCACTATTATTACCGTGCTTACTGCTCAGCAATGAGGGATTGTCCTTCATTTATCATTAGGTGTTGGAGTTAGTGGGAAGGGAGGGTATGCGAGCACTTTGTAGTGCCCTGTGCCATTGACCAACGACGGGGTCAGTAGTGTTGAGCCAGTTGGGGTGTATGATACAGCTGTTTCGGCTGTCATTGTTGGAGTAGCAACATAGATTCGTATTCTTTCCCATCTGACGCTCTCGGTACTGTATTTTGTACAAAATGAAGCAGGTTCGGGTTACAGCTGCCTTGATACTTATCCTCGCATCTGCTATGTGTTTGATCAGGCCTTCGCAGTCCTCAAGTTAGAAAAATTTGGCAGAAACAGTTTACCAAAGTCAACATTGCATTTTTGCTTTGTTTTTCTGGGATTTCTACTCTACTACTACTAGATTTGGCAGGTTGAAATGCCACGAAATCCAATGCGTTGTCTGAATCATTGTCGTAATTGTGGAAAAGAAAGTATGCTCCACTCTCTTGGTAGCCAGTGCTGAAAGTGTGAGCACACTTAAGCAAATCATGTCAACCTCAACTGCTCTGCTTGATTATATGATTTAGTGCAG
>LWMK02000547.1:20252-47279 GCA_001693075.2 Taenia saginata
GTCACCGCACTAATTGGCGCATTGATTGTTCCTCCACAAAACAACGAAGACGCCTGCATAAAAGTGGTAAGTCTTGGGCGTTTGTATCGATCCTACCTGAATAGCAAGCCTATTCCTATTTCGCATTTAGACCAAGGCTGTTTCAGTTTCTAGCCCCAGAACCGATACCCGTTTTCATACGAAGCATGCGTACTTCCATGTCAGATTTGAGTCCCGATAAACACGACGCGAACGTGTTACACGTGGTATCAGACCACCAGTATTGTTTGTGGACTAGTTGTCTCATGGCGCGAACACGCATCGGGGGTCCTCCCGCCACTGTCAGGACAACGAGCCGTGCGTGTCTGAGCCGGGGGTGTAGGGTGAGCGCGTGGGAGAGGGTGAGAAGCTGGAATCATCCGGCAAATACACCAGATTCAGAAAGAGCAGTATGCCTAAATGATCTGCACTGTGACAACCCAGTGAGCAAGCTTTTGCTTGATCTGACGATGTGCATGCACCCAGCCAAGCCATAAACCGGTGAAGGTTCTAAACAAGCAACTGAGTGAAAGAACTAAAGTCGAATCTGGTACCTACTGTTTTGTCGAAAGCTGCGGGAAATAAAGTCTGTAACAGACGATTCCTGCAGCATGGTAAACAGAACAGCTGTTGCACCCCAACAACTTATCAAGCATTCTCATGTTTGGTATATTTTAACCATTTCAGCCTAGCTATTGCAACGACCAGGACTTCAGAACTTTTGATTAATCGAAAAAGACTGCCAATGTGCCCACACATACATTTTAATGTGGACGCCCACAGGAGTGAGGCAATCTATGTATGCCCGACTGCGGAGTAAGATGCGGTAGAAACATTTTGACACCATGTGAAGTACGTGGCCGCGACAGATGCCACTTCAAAGGCTCACGCCTTTGTGAATCGATGGGTCATTCATAGAACGACGGTTGCTATTATTAATCCATTTCGTAGAGGCTGACAAGAGAAAGACCGACAGAAACCCCTTCACTGCTTAACAGCCACCTCAGTCACAGGTCTTGCAACATGATTAGTAGGTGAGGCAGGAACTAAACGGGTGAGGTCAAAATTGCTTACAAAACATCGTGAGGAAAGTAATGGGAACCAAGTCCAGCATGCTGTGACCATCATCACCCAAGAAGCTGATAACAAACAGGATAGGCAGTGCAACCCAATCCAAGTTCAACTTGAACAGCAAATGAATAAAAGCCAAACAACGAAAGCAAATGGACATCACCGTTATACGCTCAAGCAGTGATGAGCAGGCTCTCCAGCTAGCAGAGCGCACCACCCTCCTCGCACCAGCAACGAGGGACAGGTAATTAGACTTAACTTCTCCATCATGGATGCATGGATGACTGACAATTAGGAGAACTTCGACGAAGTACACAGCCTTCTCCACGCTGATCGAAATTGATGATTTATAGGTGCATGCGCACCAGTGCTACTGGCGCCATCAAAATCGCATTTTTTGGTGCTATACCAAACAGAATCAGCGCGTCAATGAATACATGCGCCTATTTGTAGCGCCGCAGGTTGCTTCTAATCTACTGTAGCTTCAATCCCACACCCAAATAAGTAATCCATCACCATTTGCTAACACTAATGAAGGCTTGCAATTACATGAGAGTATTTGATGTTTTACCTCGTGCTGTCACTCCCAAGTGGGTGGGTGAGTGGATAGGTGTGGAGGACAAGGAATTGGAGCAACACGTGGGAACGGTTTCGAGGAGAACAGACGACCAAACCTTAGAAGGAAGTAAGCTGGATATCAAAGACACCGTTGACACTTGCACTACCAATTGTACCCTGAGCTTAAGATAACCCGTCAAATAATAGACGAGACCCAAGCACCTGCGAGAGCCTGTCGCCACGTAATGAGCTCTGCCTCTGGGCTGCAGTGCACACCTGGTGGGCTAAAGGCGTAGCATGCTTGGTTGCCTCAGCCTGGTCGGATAGCCGCTTGCACTACTTTCAATAGTGGCGGTCAAATACACGAATCAAACTAAAATTTAACCCTTGTCATATTGCCTGTAGCAACACTACTGAAATCCGGGCAGGTATGTGGCAGGTCTCAATACGCAAGAGGGTGAACAGCCTGCATTTTACATATTGGTGGACCGTGAGAAGACACAGATTTCGATACCCCTAGGAGTGAGAGCACCTCCAAGTACGTAGTAACTCGATGCTATTGTTCATCTTCCCTACAATGGAGTGCACTGTACATGAGTTGATTGAGGAAGTTCCCCACTGGCTGCATGTAAATGAAGGGTATTTCAGGTTGCGGAATCTGACAGCACTAATACATTTCGCTACATTCCAATTCGTCGCTTGAGCCAAAAAATTGATTTATTTGATACAGTTGCATCCTACCTGGTTTCAGCGCACATTTCTCATGTAGCTTCTAATTCGACAGATGGCGTATGGTCTATGCATCGCAGTTAGCATTACCAATCTGTTGTTTTGCATTGTCGTATTGGGGTTCGCCATATGCTATGAAGGTGTAACACCACCCACATTTTCATTCATTTACTAAACTGCCTGTCTTTGAGCATGCCTGCCGATCTCTCCGATGGCTTGGTTGTTGCACTCGCCTCTCCCTCCAACCGCTTAAGTGCTGTCCCACACCACCAATCCATCGCACCGTCATCCATACCTCACTCAGAAGTGACATTACGTCGTTGAGCAACAAACAGTGGACTATAATTACAGGAACAAGGATTCTAATCACAGCTTGTATTAAGGCGGCAACAAAACATCCTCTTCAGTCGCATACGCAGACGCTTTCGCCACTGGAATGAAGGTAGACGGTCATTAGCTAGATGCTGCTGTCTAGCTTCACGCTGTTTATTTGAATATGTGCGTGCAACCCACCGAAGACTGCGATTTTGACGGTGCTGGTTGCTCAGTCGACGTCGCAGGGTAGACACTTACCATTAGAGCCAGTCTAGCGGCTTAATAGTCTTCATAATGACTGTGGGATGTAACAGCATTCTATAGCTAATCACTCAACTCCATTCTACTCGAGGGTGATAGGAAGTAGCCCTCATGTCAATAGTAAGGAGCACTTTCGCAATTTAGGTGGTCCTCTTGGACAAGGTGGAGCAACATTTAGGCGCTACACATTTGCCACAGTTTCCAGCTGCTAGTCCATTACGTGATCCAAATTTCTTCTCAACAGTACGCAATCACTCCACTGCATACCACTTCAGTCTCAACACATTGTGGTGAGTACTAACTCACGATTATTTACTCCTCTCTCCTAACGTTAAAAACCAGTTCTACGGTGAAGTACACATCACCCCTTCCTGATGCTGCATCTGTGTTACCATCTATTCTGCCACATCTTTTCTTACTCCACCGATTACTTAGCACTTGGACAAGGAAGAGTAGCCGGTTGTTGATTACCAGAAGAAGCAGGCGAATAAGAAGTGTGAGATGTNTCAGAAGAAGCAGGCGAAAAAAGAGTGTGAGATGTCAACAGTGGCAACGCTAACATGGCTGCACCCATACACGAACACCTACTAACCGTATCACGAACGAAGTACTTGACTGAAANGCAAACCGTATCACAAACGAAGTACCTGACTAAAAAACGGTAAAATGGATGTAGGCCCCGTCTGCATTTATTCAAACCATCTCCATCATTGCAGATACACATAGAGCCCACATTTTATCCACCTTCTTCTGAATGCCATGTGCATTAAGCTTTGAGCACATGGAGATGTGTGGACAATTTTGCACCTTACTCGGCTCTCGGCTGACTCATGGTGATGCAACTCNTTCAAGGGGTTTAGAAGACGAGAAGCTGTTATCAAAGCGCCATTATAGACAAGGCGTGCTATATTAGGAACTTCCAAAAAACCAATCTGGTTAGGTAGCTGCTTTAAAAAGGCCGCAAATTTAACTAGTTCTGGTTAAGCGAATGTGGAGAAGCGTCTCAATCTTTCAGCCGCCAGCATGCCTTTTAAGAACTGATAAAAGCAAACACGTGATTAGAAGAGCTGGTGGGGAAACTAGAGCCCTCACTAGCAACGCAGACCCAGCGTAGTCCTTTCACCACGAGTATATGAAACTGCAACTGCTGCTGGACAGAGTTATGGAATGAAGTACTGGTGTCGCCAAACCGCTCCTCTGTCTTCTCCATCGTTTTGGTTTAGCACATTCCAGCGTCTGTGCAATACCATTTTAATCAAGAGTTAATGCAAACTAGCTTTTTGTGTCAACGAGGAGTGTGGTGAAAAAAGCNCATCAAGAGTTGATGTAAACTAGTTTTTTGTGTCAACGAGGAGTGTGGTGAAAAAAGCATGTTAAAAGCCGCGCTAACAATTGCATAGAAGAGCAGTGAAAAGCCCAGTGGAATGTGAAGTGACATGCAGAGCGAGGACTGGGCAGATTGCCTGACGATTTGATGTGATAGGGTGACATAAAGTTGCATCTTGCTCCTAAAGATGGATGGCTAATATGTGATCGATGATTCTGTTGATAGTGTTGACGTCGTACTTTTGGTCGTTTCGCCCTTTAATCAGGTCTCTTAGCAATAGGAACTCAGGCACACCAAAAGTACCTAGGATGCGCCTGCTTTACTCCTGCGCCTGCAACTCATTTATACAAATGCTTATTCCAGGTGTTGCTTATAGAGATGTTGGTGATCCCTCACAGAGCAACCACTTTTGTATCTAAAAGGGGAGACACACCCCTTACAAAGCTGTTTGACCTAGAGAACAACATAAATTTGCCTTTGCTGTGACAGAGCATGCAAAGTGATGGCGAGCTGAGCATTCTGCATTGAAAGTCCATAAGAACCAACGTACCCAAGAGTACAAGGTTTGTTCTTCCCTTTATAGCGAAGGACAATCTTGCAGATTAGCTGAAAAGGAGATAACAAAATTGAGTCCGTTATCTTTTTATTAGTAAAATATCAGATGAACCTTTGGCAACCGTCCTGCAGTCATACTTGTCACAATCATAACATTCAAATTTCCTGCCCTCAACCAGGCATACATACACAAGAAGATTAGTCGATCCACAGTTCCTTCTCGCGATCCTCATGCATTTCGGGTCATAAGTATCCACGCTTCTCCATTTTTTCCAACTATCAGCCAGTTTGCGTACATTTATTCATCCCGTATCATTGTGTCTATAAGACACCACGTCTCCAACCATCTTCTTTCCTACCAGTAACCGTAAATTTATCCCGTGTCGGCTTTGCCATGTCCCATTAATTCTCAATCCATCCTTTCATAACCATCCATTTCTCAGTTTTTAATCATATCCATTATTCCCGAGTTTATCCATTCTACGTCTCTTCCCTTCATGCCCAACCATTCATCAGCCTATCCATTAGGTCAATGCCATAGAAGCCTCAATCTGTTTAGATCAAAGGATCGAAATGTGGATAAAACTATCCTATTAAAGCTCTTATTAAAAGCGTGTGTGTAGAATTGCATTTGGTTCTGCTTGAATTCTTCAAGCAGGAAACCAGTTGTGATTGATTCTTGGTGCGAAAGAGGTGTGAATACAGAAGATGGCCCGTGCATTGGAATCATTAGCTAAGATTTCACATTAGAAATGGAATGCAAATCCTCCTCTATAAGTATATTTCATTCGATCCTTCTGTCTCTTACCTATNTGGAATGCAAATCCTCCTCTATAAGTATATTTCATTCGATCCTACTGTCTCTTACCCATAGAAAACTTAGCATTTTTTCTCCCCAGTCTGCAAAACTGAAAATTAGAGACCAGCGCACGTGAAAAAGATTAATGATAGATCATCACAAGCGTGTGGCGATGGGGAGACGCTTCTACCTGCAAGTAGCAGAAAGATAACAACATGCCAATGCATCATCAAAATAGACAGTGGGCATTTATTCTAGTGCGTCTTAAGTAAATTCTGTTATCTTAAGCCAAAAATAGATAGATTTCAAAAGTCACTCAACCATAAAACTTAAGCTTCAGCAATCACTACATGGACTACGTGAAATATAAAACTCAGCCATAATCTTTATACTTTAACAATTGCCGAATGAGTCTATGAACTTGTAAGAATGCGGTGAGCCTCAACCAAATCAGCTTATGCATGAACCAATTTAGATTTTCTTCGCTTTTACTCCTCAGGGTAAGCCTGCATCTCAGTCCGGGTAGTTTTGTTTAGCGCCATGTGAATTGACCACGTAGAAATGAGATAGTAGAGGACCTGCACTGACTAGTTAGTAGGCCATTAAAATCAATTGAACTTTGAGAAAATTCCATTAGGACGCCAAGTCTGTTCACCTCTTTCTAAATTGACCACGTAGAAATGAGATGGTAAAGGAACTGTACTGACTAGTTAGTAGGCCATTAAAATCAATTGAACTTTGAGAAAATTCCATTAGGACGCCAAGTCTGTTCACCTCTTTCTCAATAACTTCATTCACCACCTACGACAGAGTTAGGTCCTGTGTAAGCGAAATTTATTTCCACCATGTACAAAAGGGTGGATATACCTTGTGATCTACATGGATGTACCTTATGATCTACGCATTATTCCACTCACTACAGCACAAGGCCTCAACTTCTTTGCACTTTTCTCCCAACTCTCCTTTTTCAGGGCCATTCCTTGTTCCACCACTCACTACATTTTGATCTATGGGTGCTTACGATGGCAAGCTTACATCTTCTCTATCACCGCACCCTGACCAATCTGTTGCTGGTGACGTTCTGGCTCGAACACCTCATTAGCCAAGTTAAGAGCTTACTGGGGGTGCTCCATCATCCAAATCTCCTCGAGCATTATTTGCAGATCACTCATCTCCGCTGTTTCCTTTAGTACGGTGCCTGAAAGTGATTGCTACCCATTNGTTTGCAGATCACTCATCTCTACTATTTCCTTTGTGCGGTGCCTGAAAGTGATTGCTACCCATTATTTGTAACTAAGACGCATTTTGGAAGAAATTTGTAGCTGCTTACACTAAAATGCACTTATCCAACTTATTCTGGAATTCANTCGCAAATAGGATCATTAGAAGGCTACTCATCAGTTTAGTCTGATAAATAACCCACTTGAACACCTACTTTGGACCTNTTATTCTGGAATTCAGTTAATGCAAAGCCAATACTATAACAAAGATGAAAAAATACGGAAGTAACCAAAGATGTACTCAGTACTCAACTGAGTGGATAATCAGTTACGGCATTTACGACGCAAGTAGGCCATGAAGCATCAGCTACAACAGATAAATGCCAGCATCTGTGCAATGGGCTGTAAATGTAGACTACTCGCCCTGGGTTTCAAGACATCCTCCACAAATGGGATCATTAGAAGACTACTCATCAGTTTAGTCTGATAAATAACCCACTTGAACACCTACTTTGGACCTACCATGAATTATTAAACTCCTTAAGGCTGTACCACTCATCCCTTTAAATTAAAGAAGATGGTGAATGTCTTCGACTGCATTTGCAACTAGGATGTAAAGCTATTATGTCTGTGTAAATAGAAAATCGCCAAAGGAGAGCTTTCACACTCGACATAAAAGGGTGACCATAGAAGGCAACCGCGTTGTACTTTCTGTGCTCTGTCTTCTCCCCTTATTTGCTTGCTTTTATTTATACCGGCAGTCAAACACTTGTCAATTAGTGGATTGCCCTCGTGACATTTGGAGGGATGCTTCGGACTGCTGACTGCAGCGACAAACTCTTCACTGGCATTATGATTTGCAGCAAAGTATGACAAATACCAGTGTTTCTTAGTGTGTCAGAGCAGGGCTCGTTTCTTCTTCGTCTCTCACCCAAACGCCTTTTCCTTCTCCCTTTCCATGGGGTGAGGAGTTGGTGTCTGGTTGCATAATCGTTTATAGTGTAAATTTTGCCTGCTTAACTTGAATTTCGTTTTGCATTCTGGTCGGAGTATGCCCTGATTTTCAAGCAGAATTGAAACGAATCCTCCGCACATAGGTTAAGTAGGGGTCCTCTGCAAATCATGGCTTTCAAACGCTTGTGAACAGGACCAATATTGTCGCCATTACTACAGGTCTAGTATTTAGCCACAATTTTAGCTCAAACGAAGTCAAAACTTATTTGTGTTATTGTCAAAGAAACCGTGCCTACAAGTTTGAACAATAGCAGATTTTCATAAAAGAAGTTATAGCATGTTTGTTCTTATGCAGCCCTTGAGCACATTTCACGTTTGCGTTTTCAGAAGCAGTGGTAGCAGCAGCGATGCCAAGACAGCTAAAAAAGGGCAAATTGTTAATAACAACGAAAGCCAACTAAATCACTCGTCAATTTTTTATATACGCTTGGTTACACAGGACTTCGGAAGTGTGTATTCAAAAGTACTGCATTGGAGTTGTTTAAACCATGAGTGTTGGTAAACTGGTGAAGATAAATTAAGAGAGCCTAATGTTAGAGCGATTTGCTAGCATAAAATTGTTAAATTATGCCTTCCTCCATGGACGCATGGCACTGAAGTAATAATCTTTAGGTGGGGTATCTATCAAACCTTCAGGCTTACCGTTGAAAGTGTGTGTCACCGCGGAACCTTGGCAAAGCGGTTGCACTGAATAGTTGGCACAGTTAATCAACGTTAGAATGAATGGATTAGTGATTTAGGGCTAAGAACGGAAGTATCAGCTTATGAACTCCGCAGGAAGTCGTTGCTGTTTAATTGTATAAATTGTCAATGCAGATCATATTCCGAGCACAAAAAGGTTGTCTAGCATTGAATTTATATGCCACCCTCTTGCGCTCTTTCATCATTTCAAGGAGATGGTGGCACAGCCTAGGACGTAGAAATCTTGTATCAGCTTCTGCCGCCTTCTCATTTCGTTTCCTTCGAAGATTAAATGGGGGCGTAGCCCTTAAGTTACTAACCCGCAATTGTAGCAACTTAGGCGAAATAATTTGTTCTCCAAAATAAATAGCTTGAGTGTACAAAATTTTTGGGGAAAATAGGTCGATGAGGCAATTTATGCAGGAGAGAACAATCTTCCCTACACCAACTTCTAGAGGCAATTTCAAACCAGTAGGTAGTAATGCTGAGTTTTGAAATTAGTCAATGACTTTGCGATCATTTTCGTTGGGCAATCATTAGTTATGGCAAGCGCAGATCAAGAACAGTAAGCATTCCTCCATCCTTCCAACAGGAACTGTCCCATAACCATGTCTCGCTGCTGTCTTTTGCGATTACTGTGGTGATTTTCAGCAATGTTCTTAAGCAGAGCACTGGATCACTTATGCCCCAACTTTGGTTTTATGTTGTCTATCAACCTGGTTACATTTTAAAATCGTTTTCATGATTATAATTGGCCCAGTGTGGTTTGATCTCACGCTCTTCATGTTTAAAATCATCGGCCCAACTGAGTGTTCGGATAAAAGCTCCTCTTACAGAAAGATTAGAGCAGCAATTTTGTTTGCTTGCAGTTATGGAAATGTGCCAAACAGAGTTTTGGACCTCTCTCTATTTTACTTCAGCCATCAACATAATGTCTCAAAAACAAGAAGAACCTGTTTACCATCAAGTATGCCTTCAAAGTATAAAACTGACTTTGTTTAATACTCTTCGCAGTTACGATAATATTCTGAATATTAGATGTTCCCAGTAAACGGTGGGGCAAAATTAATTGTTGTGATCTCCCTTTTCATAAACTTGGGTCTCCTATGTCAACAACGCTAGGGAAAGGAGCAGAGCACATGTGCTTTGAACAAAGCGCTATTCGTGCTAGACTATTTCTTCTGTCTGACAGTTAGTAGTGATAACAGGCTAGTGGTGGTAGAAGTGAAAGCATCTTTGCGCTGACCGCGCATGCGCCACATGGCGCACGATGCTTGGAGAAACGGTGACCAATGCAAAATCAATGCGTTTTACACATATTTGTGACCTTCTGGTTTGGTTGAAGGAGGGTTACATAGTTCATCTCCCAGAGACTCCATGTTTAAATGGAACCTGTTATCAGAGCTTGGTTTATTAATTGCTTCGAAGTGTGGAATAAACTGACATTATGTAGAGATTGAATGTGATGCTGGATAAGGTCCTGCATAAGTGCGAACTGCGGTGCTTGTTAACATGACGTGGCCAAGCCCACTGTATGCTGTTGCATGTTGCCCTATCGTTAACATCCAACTCATGACCACTCCTCTTTTTGGTACAAAAAATGCGGGAATGCTACTACAATGCTGACAGAGAAATCACAAGAGACCATCCAACTATGTTTCAGAGTTATGCGATTTATCTTACGACTTCGTTGCAGCTAAAACACATTAATTTCTAATTTGGAAGCACGTGCTATCGAGAAAGTTGAACGCTGCGATCACAAGAGTGAATGGAGCACCTGGAGGGAGTGAAATGATATCTATGCTATTGTTTTTGGAATGGACATTAATTTCGCTTCACCCTGACAATCCTATTAGCTAGTTGTGTTTGCATTGCATGACAAGCTATAGCCTTTTCAGACAAAACGTATGATATTTGACACCCAGAGAGAGATAATTTATGGTAAGCATTATCATATTTGAAGCGTAACGGCAAATTTACATTAGCTTATCACTTATGCAGCTAGGTGAGCGGTCATTTTACGAGCTGTGTTTACCTTTAAGCACAGCCGCTTGAGAATGCATAACAGACTTCTGATACACTAGGAAAAATGTCATTGCCTTTGAAACAGCAGCATCTATGTAATTTCTGCCCTTGTCTAGGCTGAAATTGCTAGCACTATTATTTTGTGAGTTCTTTCTAAGTCACGTCCACAAAAATGCACTAAAATGAGATTATTTGGTGCGCTGTGATTTAAAGTCTTTCCACTATTAAAGCAGCTTTTATTTTTACAGTTATGGAAGAACGTGTTGACATAACAACATTCTACACCTAACGAGGTCCAAAGCACGTTGTTGAGAGAAAATTAACAGACTACGCTACCGCAGACATGCATCATAGTCTGCGGCTCACTAATGGGGTTTTTCCATTGTGTGAAGCTACGGAGAAAATGGAGAACATGAAGACCTCCTGCGTCAATCACATGATTTTCCATCCTGCTTGCACAATAGCTGACACAAGTAGAGAGTTGTGGTGATTATGAAGTCACGTAAAGATTGCCTAACTCCAATTCACTTTGAAGTTGACGCATAAATATAAACGAGGGCAACTTATGTCATGAACAAGATGCTGCTAAATTAAACCATTTTCTACTACACAACTTGTAGGATCGAAGATATTAAATTATAACAAATGCATGAGGGGCTAGCAAATCTCATGGCATTTGTTAATAGTGATGATAATTGTAACTGAAGGGGGCTCAGATTTTGTTTGAGTTAGGTGATCAAATCCGCCAACCACATTTGGATTGATAAAAGGTTCTTCAACTCAAACGTAATCTGTAATGTTTCGCGTTCAGGTTTGGTCAGAATGCTAGAATGACTTTTGCTATAAGCGTTCCTGCTGCAATTTTTGAGTTAGTGCCTGTCATATATCCGTTTAAGGCATAGAAATTGATTCGCCATGAATACACCCCTCCTTTTAAGGTCAAAATGAGTAACTTAATGCTGTGAATTGAAAAAGTGCCAGAACATTGAGATAGAAATGATGTTATTATCACAATATAACATATCGCTAACCTCCTTTCGATCTTGATTCGCCTGATTTATGCACATGGTTGAGGATTCGCGACACCACTATCTATAATACAGCGCATTTAGGATTCGTAGGTTTCTCATGGCTACTGTCTCGACATAAACCATGCTTATCACTGGTTCACCAGTAGTTGCTTGCGCACTCACACAATGCATATGCACACTAGCCGATACCAATGGGAAAATCACCAACACCCTAGCGATGGGTACTGCGGTGATTACACAGTGGCTATCACAAAAGTTTGCCTATCATTTCTAGTTAGACATGATGCAAGACAAAGTTGGAAGAAAGTTACATGAATGTATGCGTGGTACCATAGAGGGTGATAAAACACGTGGATTTTAGAGGGACTAACGGCAGGGTGAAATGCTGCAGAATCTAGCGATTCAGGTTGTGTCCGAAGTCAGGAAATAATGCATACGCATTGAGGCAACGAAAACGCAAATAAAAGTATTGGGCTAAAACACAGGAATGCTTTCATAAGCACAAAGTGTCAATAGCAAAGCGACACAGACGCACTGCTCAGCATTAGATGTTAAGGAATGTCAGAATCATTCGTACACAAGGCTTTGTTCGCTCAACGACAAGCATTGCGTATTGTACCACTGTCCGAGAGGCATAACCAAAGCGTTATATCCATAATTAGTCAATCCAATCCCGGTCGCTTTTCTATGACAGTCCAAATCATGAGAAATCACAAATTCGCCTTTTGAGTCCTGTTTTAGTAATGTCTGCGCCACTTGCTCAATTCTGTGGGTTTCAAATTCCAAGCCTCACTTTGTTTTTTTCAACCGAATCCAGTCTTTTCACCAGCTGCTCCGCAGTGCAGATATCACGTCACTGCTCTGCAGCTGGGGGATATCAGCTACAATTTCAATTGAAATAGTCATATTCGTGCCAGATGTTGCGAACCCACATCTTCTATTTATCATCACTTACTTCTTAAGAGAAAACCGCGCTGATATTATTCGAATCACAATGGATGCATTGTTATGTGTTCATGTCACGAGCTCTTCGTACCGAGAGTAAATGTCTAGCAGCAAATGCAACCGTTGAATTTTGGAATGGGATGAATCGAGTGACTAGCTCGCATTTGCCGGCTTACACGACTATTCCTGTCTACCTTCACGCAGCATACAGTTGGAAAATTAGAACGTCCTCTCACAAGTGAAATGCAAATATACTCATTCACGTGAGATGCAGATTTACTTTAGTTCTAGTTCCTCATTACGATTCCGACGAGGAGCATTTTGCAGGCACCGATTCGACTTCTAGAATGCAGAACGATGAAAGAGAGGTGCATGAAATGAGATGATGGGTGAGATGCCATTTTGAGTTCAATTGGAAAAGACCAGCTTGTAGTAAGTAAGGATTCCATCGCTACTTTAAGGGAGTCTGAGGTAGAATGATGGTTAAAATGAGTTTGAGTTTCTGAATGGCTTGTCGCATGTACATTCGTAAAGCTGAGTCTCTTCCTATCATATTGGATTAAAGAAGCCTAGGTTTGAGCAACAGATGAGGGAAACGAGGATCGTTTGTGATCAATTGAGATAAATTTACTCCTTGTATACAAACGTTGGCTTCTCTTAATACCCAGCTGCATCATGAAATCTACATTCTCCGACATTTCTACACGGCTTTTGGCTGTTGAATCAAGCACATCAGATAGAGAATAACAGCCGCATAATATTTTAATTTTACTTGGCTTAGGCGTTCACAACTGTTTGTTTGGCATTTTGACACAACCAGCGAATCGCATCATCACACACTGTCGTATTCATCCACATCGAATGCGGCATCTCTATTTCGCTTTTCCATACTCTCTGACTTCTAGGTGCTGTACTTTGGCTCATTTTATAGTGTCGATTCAAGTAAACTCAGACAGAAGTCACGAGAGGGGTGAAAATATGGCTTCAGTGCCTACAAGGGTTCATACAATGAATTTAGCTATGCTTACATCTAACTGTCCTCTCTTCGCCTTTATTCGTCTCTTTGGTGTTGCCCTTACTCCTTCATCCATCAAATCCTGCTTTATTATTATTTTATGCCAAAAGATGTATAACCTGGCATCCTTATCATTGGGTCCTAAAAATGAAACGATTCTTGCTGGATTGAGACGGAAGTACTACCAATCCATCCCATTCGTTGGCTACATGCACGTGTTTGAAGGAACGCCAAAATCAGGCTACAATGAATTGAAGGATCTCCATGACTCACAGTTCTGACCATTTAACCTAATGTTGCATATTTGTTTTCGAGCAAATTTTGTTATGTTTAAAGTACGGTTACTCCAAAAAGAGGTGAAACAAATAAACTGTTGCGATCCACTTGGCTGAGTTAAGGCTGGCGATCTCTAAGAGTGACGCAAATCCTAACTTTCAACCAAACACAACAAAGTGCCAAAGTCGCTTTCCTTTTTCTGTCCCGATTCCCCTTCCCCTAGATTACAACCATTGAGCTGAAGTATGAGTAAGTTTCCTTAGGAGCAGAGTTTCGTCTTTTACATTTATGATGGAAAGAGCGTTAAGGGAGATGTAATCGAAATAAGATAACCCTGATCACCCTGCCCCCAGACGACTCGAGACTATTGATTTAATTACTCCCTGCAACCATTCTTTTCCATTTATTTTTAAAGCTCTTTTTAGATACTTATTTAAAGCCTGTTAAAAAGATTCAGCATGCTAGGTGTCAGCGATAATGTAGGACAGCGAGTTGAAGTGTTGACTCTGTTTAAGCCCAATTTGCAGAGAGTAATTCCTGCCTGTCCGCAAGTGCTGCATCGATGCTTCGCTCAAAGACTTGTGGAGGACATCGGTGAATAAATTACTTTTTTACTCTGAGTGATATTAATCAACGAGTGTCTGTCTTCTTGCTTGACTGCAATAAATGTCTTTTTGTTGTGTTAAAGGACATTTGCCTTACCCAAGCTATTTTTAGTAATCACCAAATTATGAGACGAATTGCTCAGCATTGCGTTCATTGTTCAGTAAGGCACCTTGTACGGGAGACTATTTTGTGCTACGCTCACTGGGAAGCTAAGACTGCCCTCACGATAGTGCGGCGATCATATGACAGGAAAGGACGTAAGCAAAGTGATGCGGAAGCCCTTCCAGAGAGACTAGTTGAGGCGGAAGTAGACGATGGTGTAGTGCGAGCTACATCCCTTGTCGAACTTACCAACTATTGTCGTATGACGATGCAGACTACTGAATCTAGTGTACAAGCGCTTCCTTTAGTCCTTCTGCTAAACCTATAGCCTAAAGCAAGGACTCGTCCAGCAAGACGGTGCAACAGACGTGACGGAAGTTGACAAAACCTTCTCCAAAAGAAATGGTCTTAGAATGCTTTTGAAAAGTTGGTCTCTTAAGTGCCTAACAGCATTGAGGACGTTTGTGAGAACAATTTTTGTGAGCGATGAGGGTAAGTGAGCCAAGTTGATGAGGGATGGTGCTAGAGGTCTTGAAAAGGCGAAGTGCGTGACTTGCGGCATATCTGCGTCACTGGAAGCACTATTGCCAAGCATTACATCACAGTGATCATACCACCTTAGCCTCTATCCACATGGGTGGCAGGAAAAAAGGACATTTGTTGCAATCGTAGGTCATGCAGCACTCCTCCACATGTCGTCTACCCAGCTGGACACTTTTCTATCAGAGCGTCCCACCATTAAATTGTAAGTAGCACCATTGTATTAGCTGTTAACAATCTCCTGAGAAGCAAATGTCGCGAGCAAACAAACGTCATTGCGAAAGTGCTTGCGCGTATACAAGTCTTGTCAACCCGCCAAAGGCACTGGTTTACCGAACGCTCTGCGGACTTACTCCATCAGCCAGTAAATTAATTACCTGCCCAATGGATTTTGGCGTTAAGCGAAAGATAATATTCGCCACTTTGACATTGCTACAGGCATAAGCAAAGCCACTAAAATGAGAACCCATAATGCTTATTGCTATCGCATAGGACTTTAAAGTGCTAGTCCAATATGCGCATATGCAAATCACTTATCTTTCGCTACCGATAGGTTAAGGATGACCTATTATGTTTTAAAAGCTAAGTTGAGACGGGGATTAGTGATTGCGCGAAAGTTCTATTTCCTTTTGTGTAGGTATAAAACAACATTAGAGGGAACGAATGAAGTTCGAATGAGGACAGTCGGGTTTTGGCATGGCTGAACCCACATCTCTACTAGAGCGTTAGTCCCACTAATCGCTTGGCTGCAGTTGAATTGCACTCGAACCGAGAGCATAAAATTTGTCTGAGCACAGTGGCTAGCAATGAGAAGGAAGAAAAGTGAGATGGATTGGCTGTTTCCCATGTGGATAAAATGTGCTGGCACCTTCAGTTTCGATTTGCTAAATGCTTCAATGCTAAAGACAAATAATTGTAGACGTGTAAATAATAAAAAAATTTATGTTTCCTTTTCGAATTTTGTTTAATGCGCCAGTTGCTGACCATTCTGATGTGCTAGGTTTGGTGAATAGGAGATGTGCCGGAATGTCAATGAAGGTGGGTGATGTAATGGTCATGATGCAGTTTGGTGTTGAACGAAATCAGCAATGCTCCTATGCAAGGCTTTGTCCTATCAGCTACTCGATCTGCAATTTGCATTGCTCTCTAGTAGACATGACCGAGACATTATATCCTTAGTCGGTCGTGCCGAGCTCCGTCGTGTTTCCTACGCCGAAACAGGTTGTAAAGGATCCCACTATCATCAGTCGAAATGTGGAGTTGTGGAATGGGAGAAAGGGAGCCTTCAGTTCATTGTCGCAACTTGATGCCAACAGCTTTGTCAGCCTTGAGGCAGCGTGCCTTCGTGAAAATGGATATCTTCTTACTTTAGCCCAAGGTTGCGTTTATGCAATGCCTAATGTCAGCGATAGGTTTGTAGGTGTTGAACGTCATCTTCTTGAGCATTGACAGATACAAGTGGAAAGTGGCTTCGATGGAACTAGCTATTCCTCAAACGAAGTTAATCGAACGACCTCGTAGTGGGTAGAAGATTTTAAGCCATTGCTTTGTCGTGACACAGTTAATATTCTGCTACTTCCCAGTGGGCCAGCGGACGTAGTGCGAACTGCAAGTGACGACCCAAATGGAGATCTAGACAGCAAGGTTGACACTCGATGCTTGATGAAACCATTGCTTAAGTGATTTATGGGAGCAGATTTTGGTCTGCAGGTCCGAAGATTTGGAAGTTTGGGTGTTTCGACCGCTGTATCAGTAGTGCTGATGCAATGGAAAGCAGCTCTGGAGTTTCTGACGGCTCCGAGTGACAGAGAAGAGATTGCAGGTGATTCAAAATGAAGAAATGCGGGTAGTGCGTGGAATTTGATCCGCCTCAATATTTCCTGTTTCACATTTAAAAGTGAGTCCTAATTTAGCTTCTGCGAATTTCATTGTTGGGAGCGTGAAGCTATTATGATTTCGTTGAAGGCAGGCAGATTAAAGGCCATAGCTTGAAAATATACAAGTTCCTAAAATCCATGACAAGTAAAGCACTAAATCAGAGACTGCTTCAACACACTCATTTACACTTCTGATGCCTGTCTTTGGCAGGAGTGCGCGATTTTGGCAGGGTCCTTAAACCGTTCTGCCTTTCTACTTGATTCCATGTTCGCCTCTATCTTTAGTTTGGGCTGGACATTTGGAGGCACACGACGACCTGTGTGTGGGGCTTATGAGTTCTGCGCAGGTGGTCGTTTAGGCGAATGGGCTGTATATTGCGATTGACGTAGTTATTCCTTGAACAGCGCATTTGGGGCACTTCTTAACGTGGCGTTTTAATGAGGCCTCTAAATAGCTAGTTGCACATGACGAAGTCCAATCTCACTTTGATGAAGAAAGATTTATTCACTTATTTACGCATTGGAGACCCTCAAACTTAAATTAGCAAATGAGCACGCAAGAGTTCTATTGTTCTACTCTCCATCAGTTTAAGTGGTTTTTAAATGCGACCATATTTGCTATATGACAGCAGTCAAAAACATGGAGCATGCAGATCCTTTCCTTCATTGCAAATTCAATATGTGTCAGCTTAATGTGCACACATGGAGATTGCAAATATGACATCTCCACACATCCATTCAGCAAGACGATTTGCGCTTGTGAGTGTTGGTAATAAGTACGTCAGATTGCACATTTCGTGGCATGAACAAACAAAGAAGAAAGCAGTGTTAGATGGAGGAAGGGGTAAGGCAGCACAGTAGGCGAAAAATGGAAGTTAAGGGGAGACAATCGGGTGTTGACCTATCACACATCACAATCTGAACCCACGTAGACACTGAAGCTGTATTTTCGCTTCTCTCGTGACCGCTCTTGAATTGAAATGGAACCGAGACTACAAAGTGAGTCCAAGCACAGCGGTTAGCGGTGAGGGATGACGGAACTAGGTACTAAAGAAACTAAATTTGATGTAAGTAAATGGTGCTGGCACCCTCTGATGCCATTCGTTAATTGTCGCAAGACATTTGGCCAACTATTGTGAACACTTAGTAATGTGGAAATGGAGATTTGTTTGTTGGATCACAATTAATGCCCAGTTGCTGTCCGCCATGTTGTGCCTGATTCAATGCAGTAGGAGTGCCAGAACGTCAAAGAAGATGGAAGAATTTTTGGACATGATGCTGGTTGTCATCGAGAATAGTCAAATATTTTTTGCATAAAAAGACTTTGTATGCTTGGCGACATGTTCTGCGACATTTTCTGCTAATTTTAGTGCTAGTACATTAAACTCTACAAGAAGTGCCACTGCATGTCACACTCGAGCGTCCTCTTACGCCTCCAGATTATTAATTCAAGTAGAGCAATGCACTGAATGCGTCACTTGGACGCTAAATTTGTTTTAGCTCAACTGGACTAGTAGGCAAATTTCAGCAAAACAGAATAAAGGTATCAGATGGATCAGATGATTGTCTCTGATGTCCAGGTGACACAGATCATAAATCGAATTCGCCAAAACACGCACCACCAGAGAGTTTAACTAATTTCGCTTAAAGGGGTCGGAATCAATCAAAGTTTCATTTGACTTATACGTGTCGACGTTAAAGGTGGCGATGTTGAACTCCTACAAAAGTCCGCAAAGTGATGCAAATGCTCTACCTAATAGGCCAACAGCAACACTTCTTCAGCGGGTCTACTTAAAATCGTTGGAGAAGGACGCAGTCTATTGACTCTGGTTTGCAAGAGCTTCCTCTTATCTTTCTGCTGAACTTATAGGCAAGGCTAGGATTCGATCAGTAAGACGGTATGACCGACATGGCAGGAATTGCCAAAACCTTCCCTAGAGGATAAATATTCAGAATATTATAAAGGTGTTGATCTCTTAAGTGTCTGGCACCAACAAGGCTTTGGTGCAAGCAGCTTATAGGAGCGATGGGGTTGAGGGGCCCAAGTGAATGAAGGGATGATGCTAGATGCCTTAAATTAAAGAATTACATGATTTCTGCCAAACCTGTGCCACCAGAAGCACTCTTTGTGATGCCTTGCAGCATAGTGATCGCAACACCTGAACCGTTACTTAAATGGGTGGCAAGATAAAGGACATTTGCTGCCATCATAGGTTATGCAGCATTGCTCCACATGCGTTATTTTAGTTTTTAATGAATCTATAATCTATCCTATGGATTTCGTCGTTGTGTGCATAAGAATGCTTGACGATTTGAGCCTGTCACTTGCGCAGACGAAGCCAATGGGCAGAGAACCACTAATTTCCAGTGCCGTGACGTAAAACTTTCCTAGCGACAGTCCACTTTATGCATCTGTACTCGAAAACCAGTTACCCTTTTCCTTCTAGCCACTTCTCTTTTGCTATCATTAGATTTTGAAGGCCTTGTTACGCTTTTGCAATTAAGCTGAGACGGGGCTAAATGACTGCGCAAACAGTTCTACTTCCTAACCTGGTACAGTAGTCGGTTGATATTGTTAGTGTGTGTGCATGTGTGGCAAGATTAGAGGGAACGATTGAGTTCGAGTGAGAACAGTTATGTGCTAGCATAGCTGACTTCACTGCATGATTCCACATCGTTGCTGAAGCTATATTTGTACTCCTATCGCTAATTCTGCTAAAGTATACTCAAAACCGAGACTATAAAATAGGCCTGAACACAGCGACTAGCAGTAAATTGGGATGAGGACCGAAATGGCGGATAAAACGCGTTGGCACTTTCTGACGCGATTAGCTGAATGCTATGGGAGATTTAAAAACATTTGTGAGTATCATATTAGAGTAAAATAAGGATTTTTTGCTTGGATTTCATTTAATGCGTAAGTCGCTATGCGCTTTCATTCTGATAAGCATGATTTGGAAAACAGGAAGTGAGCTAAAACATCAATGAAGGTGGACTGTGTCTCGATCATGAGGCTTTTTGCTATCCAGAGAAGTCAGTAGCGTTTGCGTACAAAACGTCATTTGGTAAGCTACTTGCACTGCGATTTGCATTGCTATCTGGTGGGTATGACCAAGGTGTTATATCTATAGTCGGTTATGTTAGACTCGGACGTTTTACCCGCTAAGATTTAGAATGTAAAGAATTTTGCTTTCAGCGTGCTTAATTTCTGTACTTTTAACTCCAGCATCCGCTTGGTTGTTTCTTTGGGATCCACATTCAAAGCCTTATTTTTGTTTGCTTCAACCATAACAACACTTTACGTCAGCACCTCTGCAGTGCAGTTTCTTGTCACTGCCTTTGGCTGACGAAAATCAAACGTGGTTGCAATTAAGAGGATTCTATCAGCATCCAACGTTGCAGTCGCACATTTTTTATTACTTTTACGGTTTTTTATAACAGATCTCGGTGAGGTATTTTGTTTACAGTAGGTCATTTTTGCAGCTTCGTCAGAAGTGAATTTGCGGAACACTAGTTCAGGGTGGGTAATGTCGCGCCACCAACTTTCGTCACGTATGTCTGTGCAGTTGGATTTCCGTTTTTTGATTGTTAGCCAAATTTTTTCCTATTGGTACAACGTCTTATTCCGAAATAATCACAGCAGCCATTGGAGCGAACTGCAGGAGGTTGTTCCCAACCAAAATTAAACGACCTCCGCTTTCATGTATTGCAGAATTCGAAGTGTATTGCCCACATGCTGCTTCGACAATTTCTGGAGTTGCCATTGTAATAAATCGACATCAAAATCAGCGCAAATTTTGTCGAATTTTCTGCTTGAATTGGTATCTGGATAATTGAAGAAGATGTGAATGTGATCGTCGTGTATTACATAAATTGGTGCGAAATGGCTAAGAAACATGTTCATTTTTATGATGACGAATATCTGTTACAAGAACAATCAACACCTTATCTTGCCAGTATGCAAAGTCTACCGCATAGATGTGCAAAACCGAAGAAAAGTGGTACTGTGGATTCCGGCACAAAATGACTTAATAAAATGCTATTGTATAACGGCATTCAAATCTGCTCCTTTTTATCAAGTGTGATTGACATAACGGATAAAAAATGGAGAAAAGTAAAGATGGTATGAGCAATACCGAAAAATCGCTACTGGAAGGATTAATCGCAGCTCCTCTTAAGGCAAGTTAACAGTGCCAGTTAGTTCGTTTCATAACGAATTATTGCTATTACTGCTAAATGTGATTGACATGACGGATAAAATACGGAGAAAAGTAAAGACGGTATGAGCAGCACCGAAAAATCGCTACTGGCAGGATTAATTGCAGCTCCTCTTAAGGTAAGTTAACAGTAACAGCTGGTTTGTTTCATAACGAATTATTGCTATTACTGCCAACTTACAGGTTGCAACACTTATTCGCCGTGGAGATCAAACCGTGTTTCAATTCGACCACTTACTTCATAAAACTGTTGCCCTTCTGAAGGAGCCTCGTATTGCAATGACGACGAAAGACGACTTCGAGCTCCTACTTAAAGGGGAAAACATGAAAATTGATGTTAAATAGGGGAGTAAGCAATGGCTACAGCGCATACCCGTCGACATCACTGCAAATGAAGAGTTGGCATGCAGATTAGCCATTGCAGACAGAAAGACACTTGAGAGCCGAACTATGAGCACTTGAGAGCCGAATTATGCATCATAATTTAACACATCAAATTTGTTCCTATATAGAAACATAATTCGGCAATTTAAATGTTTGGAAAATACAGTTTTGCTTAAATAAACTGAGCTCATTAGTTCGAAACCATCTTCGCAATAATAAAGACGAGTGAATTCCCCCTAAGCAAAGAGGGGATAAGTGAGGGTAGATAACCACCGCGTCTCCAGTGCCAGCAGGGCATTCACAAAGTCACTCCTCGAAAAACCACCGCGTCTCCAGTGCTAGCAGGGCATTCACAAAGTCACTCCTCGAAAGCATGCGTAAATTGATTGGCAAGATGGTCAAAGCTCAAATGACAACTCCAACCTAGTGCATCAAGTGACCGCCTAATTGTCTGCTTCCTTGCTCACTGGGTGTGGGCCTGAGAATTCAAAAAGACTGAGTGTGGATTTTACAACTGCTTGGAGATACAAGGAGGCAGGGAAAAATGCTGCGACAGAGTAGACAATTGCCATAAGCGTCGGAATGCAAGAGCAACGCCCTAGCTACTCTCTCACTCCCATTCCAATTAGAGAAGATAAGAGATGTGCTCTCCTTATAATTCGTTTTGATGTTGTGCTAAAACCAATTTTGCTAATTAGATAGTTCTCTTGACTAATGTGGAACAACGATGAAGCACTCCAAATTACTCTTCGATAGTAAGCGATCACTCTAATGGATTCGACTTTAGCCTTAAAACAATGCAGGTACCAGACACCATTGTAAATCCATTTCTAGATCAACTTAAGTCAATGCAGGTCAATTTCATGCTTAATTCAGATATGGTTTATTTCTGGGATCAAGTGGTGTCATAATGGAACTTTAAACATCAATAGAGATCGATTTCAAGATCAAATAACTTCAAATGGATTTGTTGGGGAAGGGGATAGAGCCACTGATAAAAGCAACCTGAAGGTAGATGCCAAATTATCAGTTCCTTTAGCAGCCCTCTTACCCCCTCTTGTTTTAATCAAGTAGACCATGGGATAGAGTCATAAAAACGAGCCTTTTTTCCCACTCCTTACGTCCCAGCTACAATCAATAGATTCTTACCTTGTAGCTCAATTGCAGTGTCTGATAGCCGATTGGCAGGACATGGATACCGGGTTGTCTACGCCTCACACCCTCTTGTTTGATTCAAAACAAGTCCATACGTTGTCAAGCCTTCCTGCCCCACAGCATTTCTGCTGAGGCTCAGAATCAATTGGCGGGACCCTATCTACCCACCTTAACAATGTGAACTAGTCCTAGAGTGTGCTCATTGTCCGCATCCCAGTCAAGTGATGTCTTGGCGATCCCTGTGTACACCTTGTTCTTTCCGATTTGGTTGGTGCAAAATCAACTTTTGTTCATTTACTCAGAACGTGTTACGATTGTTTCACTTCACTGCAGGAGGAATAAATAGTGCAAAGGACTCCCCAACCGTCCTCACATCACCATGCCACAAAGTACCTTAATCGTGCCACAGAGAGGCATCAAAACTGTGATCGAGCGTGTGAAAAACGAGACCGTTATTTAGTGCTCCTCTGGCATGGGTGACTTTGCCGTGTTTTCCAATTGTCGCGGATTACAGCGCACCTGCACCTTTGCCTAAACGTGAGCAGAACACTTGCCCCAATAAAATTGTAAAAGATTTACGTTGTCGCATTAGGACTTACTTACAAATGTAAGTATGCTACTCCTAAGCAAGTAGGAAACTTGGAAACATTTGCTCCAATTTAATAAACTCTTGGAGGTCAAATATGTAAAAGTTATTCTACTGGATGGCCGCCACATCAGTAAGGAGGGAGCCACATATAATGATGAACAGTATTTTTAGAATCGCAAGTAGGTAAGCTGTGGAGTATGGGCTAAATGTTTTCTGCTATCCCTCATCCATTAACATAGTTGGCAACTTTGAATTGCTTAAACTTACGTGTTATTGTCTTTTACAATGGCCAAATCCGAATTTCTAAAGCAAAACGAAGTCCTGTGAAGAGCTAAAAGTCTGGGATGAAGTGCCATGGAAACCGTCTATATCAAACCAAATTGCTGCCCGTGAGGGAATACTTTTTTAATCCAAGAATTTAGAACAAGATTGCATTGCTGTCAAATGGACTTAATAAAACAAGCATCGCAGAATAAAAAGAAGTTAGACGCACAAAATTTTAAAGGAACACCTTGAATGGAAGAGAAATAAAATATATCGCGCAGTCAATTCACTTGGTGTCAGCACAATTGTAAAAGTACAATAAGCCCCTCAAAATCAAATGGGAGCTTAAAATGAGCGATTGGGGCGAGGAGGGTAAGTAGCACTTGTTTGTGTATGCGTGTAGAGGTCCGTCACGTGGAGAGGTTTTCATCATAGCACTGGGACTCGACAGTTCTCAGACTAGTGGGTTCGGCTACGCAAGTAACAGTCTTAAAATGGCACACCTTCCTATGCAATTTACGGCAAAACCATAAGGTGCATTACTAATTGAATAAAGACCAAAGGAATGGTCTTGCAGACTGTTTGGTGAAACACAATCTTGTGTGGCTTATATATGGATAATTTGTGATCCTGTATGTAGACTTTGCCATTGAGTAGCTTACAATGGTCGCCTCGTAGCTAAAAGGTAACAACTGATCCAACGACCCTACTCACGCATAATTAGTGGGATATTTTGATAGAAATGCTTGTGCTATGGAAGCCGGTAGGTGGAAGTGCTGTGTGATCTACGGTAGCAACATCCACTCGTTCCCTTGCCAGCCCTGTGGGAAGAGGCTGGAGCAGCACAACTATTGTGATGTCAGACTGCGCAAAAATGCCAATAATTACGCAAGTTTAATGAAAATCAAGCGCTACCTTTGTTTTAGAACTCTAGCATCTTCTCTCGTCAAATCGTCCCTTTTCCTTATAGCTCCTAGAGAATCAATTGCACAGTGGCTCCGATGCTCCTAAACGCTTTGGAGATTGAATTGATAATGATACACGGGAATTTACACCCGCTAGAGGAAGTTGCGATTATTCTTGCCACGGCCGTATTACTGTGTTGCTGGACGAGTCCTTGTCTTTAGCTGATCAACACAAAAATTTAAGGAGGCTTAGTTACAAAAGGGTCGGTAGTCTACCCTCTTCGCCAACTATATTTATTAGGTGTACTAAAGAGCGTAACACGTAGACCCTCTGTAGTATTTGCACACGCCCTAACCTTTCATGCGATCTAAAGACAGTCATGAGACCACTCTTAGCTTTCCACTGAATTCACTCAAAATGGATTCTTTAAAGAAGATGGCCTAAAAACAGCAAAAAAGCAATGCTAAAAAATCGTTTCAATTTATTGAAATCAGAGGAAATCTCCTGACCGTACCAATGTCCTTTTCTTCACTTAAGAAACGTTTCACCTTCCAATGTCAAGGTTGACAGTAGATAAGTATATTCACCTAGACAGAAAAAGCATTTTTGTTGCCTAAGCTTCCATACATTTTAAAGGGACTCATTCATGCAGCGTTCCTAAAAACACAGAATTATCAATTTCAGCAAATTATATTTAATCAGATTCAGCACTGCAACTCATCTTCTTACAGTGTCATCGACAGCCAGTGCGGTAAATTTTTGCAGTAGATTCTGACTAAATGACGAATAAGTTGATTTTGCAATAAGCCAAACCAAATGTTTCTTAAAAGCACTTAAATGAGCTGTTTCGAGTCTCGTTCGAAGGCACGGCGACTGTGGTTAGCCTTGCTTCATGTTTACCTCCTTTTACTTCCTTGCGTTAATTAACTTAAAAACAACTCTTCTCTCAATGACGTCTAACTGATACTTTGCCTTAGGGCTTCTAATTCAAGAAGAAGGAGAAGAAAAAGTGCTTTTCACAGTTGGGAAGGTTTTATTGTGAATTGAAATTTGTGTTTGCCCCAGAGTTTGCCAGCCTTAAATCCGATAATGGGCACGTGAGAGTTCCCTTCCTTTGTTCCCTTTGCACAAAGTGCCTTGTAGAAGTTGTATAATTTACCAGGAAGCAGGTATTCTATTTTAGTGTAAAGGGCCGAAAATATAAAGCATTTGGGTCTTTCAACTCATTTTGCATTCACTGCATGTCAGTGTGCCATTTTGCGTTCATTTACACATACTTAAATATCGCAAGTGAGATGCCTTCCATGCCCATTCAGCGAGACTACTTCCACCTATAAGGTCTAGTATTAAGGATACCATATTGCGTATACTGTGGCAGTAAAAAGCGCTAAATTAGTAGAAGTGGAGGAAGAGGTAAGGTAGCACTTAAGGGCAAGAATGGGGTTGGGGGGAGGAAAGTCAGGGGTTGGCCTAGCTGACCTCACTGTATGAACCCACATCATGGCTAAAGCGATATTTTCACTCCTCTTGTGATTTCTGCTGAAGTTTACTCAAATCGAGACCATAAAAGGGGTTCGAGCGTGTTGGCTAGCGGTGAAAGAGTGTGAAGTGGAGAAGCTGAGTTCGATGTAAATGAACATGCATATAGATACTGTTGTGAACGCCTAAGTCTAATAAAATGAAGATTTGTTTGTTCGGCTACATGCTATGCGATTTGTGCCGCTGTCTACAAGGAATGATTAAGGTATTATACGCATAGCCGACCATGCCAATTTCCTGTTATAACAACGCCAGGATCCACTTAGTCATTTCGGTGAGTTTCACATTTAAACTCCTAGTTTCGTATTTCAACAAAATTCTGCCTTCTCGACAGCTGCCCTGAGGTGCAGTCATCTCTTACTGCCTTTTAGCTGACGGACATCAAACGCGATTGCAATCAAAGNTGTTCGATGTAAATGGACATGCATATAGATACTGTTGTGAACGCCTAAGTCTAATAAAATGAAGATTTGTTTGTTCGGCTACATGCTATGCGATTTGTGCCGCTGTCTACAAGGAATGATTAAGGTATTATACGCATAGCCGACCATGCCAATTTCCTGTTATAACAACGCCAGGATCCACTTAGTCATTTCGGTGAGTTTCACATTTAAACTCCTAGTTTCGTATTTCAACAAAATTCTGCCTTCTCGACAGCTGCCCTGAGGTGCAGTCATCTCTTACTGCCTTTTAGCTGACGGACATCAAACGCGATTGCAATCAAAGGGGTGCTCTCAGCACCCGCCGTTGCGATCGCACATCTTCGATTTATCTTCACGGTCTTTGTCCAGAACACACCACGCTAAAGTTGTTTCACTCCCAACTGACGCGATTTTATGTGCCAACGTAACAATCTCTTTACACCGACAGTAAATGTGTGGCAGCATTCCCAACTGTGGAGTTGTGGAATGAAAGGAATTGTGCTTTCAGTGTGGTGACGCTAGTCTAAGCTACCNTAGAGTGAGAGCATCCAAAACGGAAGGTAAGCGAGAAGTTTGTTGGGGTTCA
>LWMK02000548.1:0-46935 GCA_001693075.2 Taenia saginata
GGGCGTAATTGGAAGAACTTATGCTTGATTTGCTGCAGCACAAGCTTTTGCTGTGCTCTTCTGAATCAAGAATGATTTGCGTTTCTACAACACACTCTCGTCATTTTCCTTCAGATTATAAAGCAACAGGTGTAAGGTGGGATGACGATCTTCTCATAAACCGGCACTTGTCTAGAGCAACGTGGACATCAAGCAGTTGCCTGCGAACGGATCTGATTATGAAAATTGTTCCGTCAAAGTGAAGTGCGTGGTCACTCTGCATACATTCCATTGTTTTAAATACAACCAAACTGCTTGCAATGTTAGAATTTAGGCAACCACAAATATCAGTGATTTTGTGAGGAAGAAAATGCTGGGTGCCTTTCAGGGACTGACTCCTGCATGACGCCTGTGGCGTTATTTGTGTGTGTGGGTGATAACAGGCTTCCAACGCGGTAACATTTCTCTGCACAGTACATTTGCAGCCATCGAGCTTCAAATGGTAAGGATTCTAATTAAAAGAATAACCAATGCTCAATTAAGCTAAACATCCTGAGGAATAATAGGCGGCAGCTATTTTAATGCGAATTCTCAGCTATGTGCTATCTGACTCACATTCTCATTTTTGTTGCCTCAGATTCAGCTTTTGCTCTATTTTTCCATGCCTGCAACTGCTCATTTTAGATTGCTTGACGAGGCAGCAGCAAGGGAAGAGCAAAGTATCGTCACATTCGTCTTGTTGGAAAGGGAAACTTCTTACGCATACAGCCCTCAACTACTTTGCTACAAATAATTTTAACGGCAGACACCGTTGCAGAGACCACACATGGCAGAAAGAGGAGGTTAGGCTTTTCTTGACCTTTTTCTGTACCCATTTTACCGTCTGTCTAACAACGTCTTCTTCTTTTTCGTTTCCATTACAGTGCACCTTACCAATTTCAATATCCATTTAGCCTTTGGTGCATTCGACAGGAAACGAATGCATGTCACATCCATGGTGCAGCGCAACACCACAGCAACGCACGATGTAATTTAAGGTTCTGCTAGGTAGCATCGCAGCGCCTTCGGTAAAGTGAGGTAATTGCACATTAACGCACACTTGCAGAATACAAGTAGTGATAGCGGATGATGCGTTGGAGCTCAATGTGTGCATAAACCGAGGGAGGGAAGATGTTCCTCTACAGCATCCTGACCCCTGCATCATTCTCATCCAACTCAATGGCTCCGACAATCTTTTTGACAAATTTAGCCTTCCTGCATTCAGTTTTATGCTTTTTTCGATTGTGGTGTAACACATAAAGAGGAGAGAAATAAGTGCATCGGACCAGTTTAAAGACTGTTTATGAATTTGTAGATAAGAAAATGTTTGCTCACTGTTTTGTGCTGCCTTCATAAGTTGCTACTTGAGGTGGCGCACACTTCTATCTGCGTATATTAGGACTCATTTCACAACCTTTCCTTTAATTTGCCCTGCTGTATGCGATTAATGGCAAGTAGGTAAGCTGTTTTTATTACTGCTGTTAACATTGCTGCCTCCGCATACAGTGNGTGGCAAGCAGGTAAGCAGCGCTGATGCTGAGGCGAATTAGAAGTGTTGTGGCACGCCTAATAACAGATGATGACTAAATATATAGGTTGGTGCCTCTGTCCACTCGCCGTGATATCATTGTTTGCACATCAGTGCATAAGGGCAGCTGAATTTGCAAATGGACGAGAAATGGCAACTGTCTCTCTTTCGTTGTTGGAATTATTGAGGTGCATACAAAGGCTATGCTGTATTTTATGTTGTGAAGCATGGACTCCTGCAAGATGCAATTCGCATCCATATTAATTAATCGGTTATTATCAGAAGAGGTCAAAGCTCATGTTTGAGTGGGAGTTATAGACTCAAAACAGCTTCGTTCGTTTAAACTTGGACGAGATCATTAAAAATATGCCTCGGAACACTACTACAGGNAAGCTCATGTTTGAGTGGGAGTTATAGACTCAAAACAGCTTCGTTCGTTTAAACTTGGACGAGATCATTAAAAATATGCCTCGGAACACTACTACAGGCCATAGCAGTGGTAATACCGGGGTACCCGAATGCAATGCACGAAATACAGTCAGAGGGATGAAACGTAACTGGGTCTTATTTATGGACCATGCGATGCACACTTCTCTGTCAGTCGGTATGGATGCATCTTCAAACCGTCAGGAATGGAATCACTGCACTCCTTTTCCATTGATAACCCATGCTATACTTTCCTTCCTGAGCGGTGGAAGGGAGCCCACCGATCATTTAGATGCTGAATGGAACGAGTGGTTGGAAGAGAGGGAAATTCAGCAGTGGAGTTCATGTGAACTATAGCAAGGTCAACACGGACTAGTTTTTGGGTAGTTCTGCGTTCATGTCAAGGTCATCGTGGGTAATACTGCAAGCTTGTTCCCGCTCTGCATTCTGCGTGGGCTCAATTAACCGCAACCTAATCCTATAGATTGTCTATAAAATTGGAAGACAGAAACTTGCCATGCTTTGTTAATTTGCCCATTAAACTACCCTTGTGTACCGATGTGTAAGCGATGGCATCACGTTAAATAAACAGAAGCAACGTCTCATAAATTCAGTCACCCTCTCTCATTAGGTGAGCCACAGCACTTCTCAAGTGTGTATTTACATGACTAACTATCCAAATTAGCCATTGCCAGAGCCTCACAATGAAATACCTTTTACATCCCTTAGGCGTCTGTGGCACTTTGAAGGGGGTGATACCTACTGCGAACTAGGATGAAGGCTGGAAATCAGAGAACTGCTGCTTCAGGCGCCAAGTCAAGTTCTTATGATCAACGCAGGCTGTAAAAATGCAAACAAAAACCCCATATTTTTACATTTCCGCCATCCTTTGATAAAATGTGGTAAGCTTATCCGATACGCGTCATGCTACGCTATCCACTTATCTCAGTCGAAGAAACCAAGCCACTGTCAATGCCTAGGATATTGCTGAGGGTAGCATTCAGCACCAGGGAGAACAATGCACCACTTTTGCTTCCGGGAGAGCTAATTAAAAGATTTATAAAGTCGAAACCGGTCCTCTACCACTGGCGTGCTTTAAGACGTCAAAAGGCAATCTATCACGGGCTATCCGTGTTTTGACATGATAGAGAAGGGATCACAAACAGGTTTCCACTGCTGCCGTTTTAATGCCTATTTGCGCAAAATGTAGTGTCTGTTAACTACTAAGATCAGNCTGTCATCAGTAGAGGAAATACAGGGGTTAGCTCCACCTCGTGGATTGGCCCTCCCTTTGAAGCCGGCAAAACCTTACCATCCATGCCAGCGTCACGGCATTTCCTTCCTGTTAAACAGAATGAATAATTTTCCTACATTTGAAGTCAGTGGATTGCTATGGAACTGAAGCCCACAGAGATGCAGACAAATGACTTCGCGCACGCACACCGCTTGGGTTCGTACCACATGCAAGGAGTCAGTAGGAAACATACCTGCAGCTGATTGGCTTACTGAAAACACGCACCGCTACGGTGGAGGAATTGGTTTGGTTTGCTTGCAGCATATACTTCACTGCATTATTCTGTCTTGCCGAAGGTAGGCCCGTGCAATCATTACGCCTCGTTTCTAGAGGAACTTAATCCATTGTTTATGGGGTACATCCCACTTAAGGATGCGACGAAACCACGTCATATGCAATTAATCGCATTTTCCTGCAACCCCTCTTAGCTATAATACGCGTTCCCTACAAAAGCCGCATTCTTTTGGGGCTTGCATTGTACCAAAACCACCCACCTTTGTGCCATTCAAAGGTAGTGGTCTCAATCTCCTTATTCTCGTCTACTACCTTGACAACATGCCTGGAGGCGATGCGTGACACTACTCCTGTGAAATTATTTGTGGTTTGCAATGTCCTCATGTCATGCGTATTGTGCACATGGGCCTCAAACCCGAGAACGTGCTCCTCTCAGACTCAGGCCATTTCCCCATCACTGACTTTAATAGGCCATGTGAGATGAAAGAGGCGAAGAAGCCTTTAGAAGCATACACCCTTTGCACAGGTCATGGCCCACGAGATGGCCAATGGGTAGGGTTTGCAACAAAGGCATATGCGCGGAGTCTAGCCCTTCTGATGGCCAGCATTTCGACTAAACCAGTGCGAACTGATGCCAGAAGAGGGAGAAATGTATTGCATTTACTAAGGCATAAAGAAGGTAATAAAGCTTTCAAAGTCGCTGCGGGCCTTTTTTCGGTTCAATCTCATGCACAATTTTAAAAAGTGCTCAGATATTGCAGGGGTCAACTAACAGCTCAAGTTACTCCAAAAGACACCGTGGGTGGTCGACGTGATCCCTTGCTTCTCGAGGCTGCATACTGCAAGGACTTTTCACCAGTGGACCGCAAACGTCATTACACACCTGCTGAAGACGGTGACCATCTAGTGGTGGCAGTGTCACCTGATTCAAGGCGCTAGCGAAATCCAAATTGACACCCGATAAGATCAAGAAGGCCATAGCAGACTTCGATGCCATATATGTCTCTTCTTGATGCCCGCGGCAATGTTTGCCAAGTAGATTAGTTGCTTACCACCTTGAGGAGAGTGAATGGAGCCGTGCTCGCATCACCTTCACTTAATGATTGGAGACCATTCTCCCACACACCACAACCTTTTTGGGACACGGTGATCCTTCTCTTTGCTACAATCTTCAGTGATTGTGGGTGGATCTACTAATTGCAGCCCAATTGTGCATTGCTTATTGTGCCAAATTCATATCTCTTACGAATTCTTTTTACATTTATTCAACACGCATTTCCTGCACCTTTCAGTCTACAGAAGTCTAGTAAACCATGTCAAAGTCGTTTAGCGACAATGACGTGCATGATTGTGCCCTTAAATTTATCCAAGTGTCGATGTGTAAGATTTAAACGTAACCGCTTAATACGCGCATGCGAAAATGCATTTTGCGAACACCAATGCAGCTCTTTGAGAGTGGTCTGAGGATAAAAGTCGGCAATAATGCGCAAGAAAAATATGATCGGCGTGCGGAAAGGGATCAAACCACTAG
Organism: Taenia saginata; assembly: GCA_001693075.2. Classification (NCBI taxonomy): domain Eukaryota; kingdom Metazoa; phylum Platyhelminthes; class Cestoda; order Cyclophyllidea; family Taeniidae; genus Taenia; species Taenia saginata. The sequence continues at coordinate 5,032 of LWMK02000548.1, forward strand.
CGTGACCTAGAGGTCAGCCTATCCGACGAAGGTACAATGAACATATAAGTAACAGTAGACGGTATTGAGAGTTGGGCATACAGCAAACGTGCAATTATTTGTGCTGAGTATTTCATTAGTGTTAAATCGCAGTAACATTGTGTTTGGTTTAAGTATAAACGACAGACCGAGTCCTTAATGCATAACATTCATATAGGCCAAGCTTTCAGCTATTCCTTCACTCCATTCTCCACCCCCGCGCCCATGTCTAATAGGAGAAAGTTTATTCTTCTGAGACACCTTTACCTTTTATGCAAGAAGAGGCTCGATGGCATTTTAATAAAGGGTTGTAGGGTGGCCCTTGTCGGCGTCAATTGTAATGCCCATGTTCTTTAAATGTGCTTTGTGGGCAAGAGAACAATCTAAACCTAGTTGTAGACGAACGCGGTCACTTTCCAGAGCCTGAGGCACTCTCGAGGTAAATGCTTTTGTTTTTCCACCACGAGCCTCCCTGTGGTTGCAATAAAGATGCCTGACAATACCTCAAACCAATTCTGGGAATCTAGCGGGTTGTAACGTTTGGGTTTCTATCCACACTAAGACCTTCATGGATGGCTTTCCATTTACCATCATCTCTCCTTCTGCTGAGAGTAGTTTTTTAGCGAGAAAATCGGTGCGAAACTTGCTGCACGGGTTTGTCTAAGCTTGAGATTGTACTGTTGACTTAGCAGCAAACAAGTCAAGGAGGCATCTGCATGGACACCTCGCTCTTTTGCCGGAAACTTGCATAAATGGATGAGGTCCAACATCTCATGGCGTGACGGAGTCAAATGTGGACGTGTAGGGTTTGGCTGGCGATTAAACGTCTGGTACAGCGGTGTCAGGCAGAGTTTCTGACGCTTCCTGGTCGCGACCTGGATTAACTGATAGAGACCGTTAGTCCTCATGACATGGAGCCTCGCTGCAATACTTGGTGATTGGACTATGGCCCTGAACTGGGCCGCCACCCAATTTGTCTCTCTGTCTGATGTTGCACTTCGAAAAGTTCATTTTGCTTAGGGTCGCTGATCCCTAGCGTACTCTTTGTCAACCTCGCCAGGCTTTTAATCACAATGAAAAAATTCTCCGAATAGCAACTGATCTCGCTGGTCAGTGACGAGTTGAGCTAGCGTCTCTCAGCGTTGGTCGATGTCGGTGTCAAAAGAGACCCCTACATCTATTGCGGCCGAGACTAACCCTTGGGAAAGCGCGCGGAGGATCAGCGAAATCGTTTATTGGTGGGGATATAAGTGGATGTCAAACCTAACGGTTATAATCCAGTGTCCAAATTTCATTTTTTCCTTGATGAAACAGAGTTCCCCGACATGGCCACCGGTGTAAGCAACTCTTTCCTTTTCTTCTCATCTTTTCGACCATTACTGCTACGTGAAGGTGGATATTCGCAGACACCTTTTTATAATCTCCAGAAGGATGCGCGTTAGAAGAACCGAAGCACTCACAACGAGAGCATCTCGGACTATGAAGAGAGACCAGATTCGTTTACGAGTAGGTTTGAATTATCCTCCCGTTTCTGACCCAAAAGGACATTTAAATTTCATAGGTATTACATCGAGAGACTCACATTAAATCCTGCATTTAGCATGGAAATACGAATTGTAGGCAATTCATTACAGGGATTGGCATCAAAGGTAGCAGCATGTATGCAAAGCGGCACAATTTTTTCACTGTGCATGCGATTGCGAATTTCGGTTCTGTATAATATACCCCTAGACACGATATAACCTGGCTTTAAGCACTTCAGTATGGAGGAGCAAGCACAATGAAGGACAATCACTAATGCAATGCGGAAAATAGGATGTTATAAGGATGCCTGGTTGGCGCAATATGATGCTTCACCATGGTTTGATCTGTAGTAGACCGTACTTACAAATGCAATTTCACCCCATTCGGCTCCGCGCAGGTGATTATGTTCACCGTTGTCTTCGGAAACCTTTCCGCGCTCAAGCTAGACATCATCGCTTGCCAGAATCGTCCCATGCTAACCAAGAGCAACCTCCTTGAAGTGCGTTCTTGAGACAGAGATTTTCGAAAGTACTCTTTAAATAGTGGGTAGATGAGGGCTGCTCAAGGGCTGCTCAGCGGCTCGTTAATTACCGTGAGCGTTATTGACTTTGACTCGGATTCATTTTTAAGCTATATACGCAAATAATTTGCACCGAAAACCAGCACAAGAACTCTGTTTAAGTGAGGGTAAAAACATATGGCGAAATTGACGAAAAAGTGTACCATCGGTCATGTAAACCGAGGTCTGGAAATGGTTTCTTGTGTTCTTCTAGTAAGAGGAAATGAGATATATTTAATAGTTCTCGTTCACTGACCAGATTAATTGGGGTGTTAGCAGTGCAGGCACTTAAGTGACGTGTGTCTAGTTTCGTTGGCTTCCATGTCATGCCTTGCCAAATTTAAGCTGAGCTCGGCTATTTATTCCTCCTTTTATAATTTGATAGCTTGCTTATCAGGGGTGGTCTTCTAATGTCAGCACTACAAAAAAGCACAACCCAATCGTCATAATAATTAATAAATGCGTAGAGGTTACACCGCAAGGCTTTTGAAATTTCCTCTGTCACGTCAGGAGACACACACCTTTTTGTCAATTGCTCTACATTTCAAGTAATACAATTTGGCCATTATGTGGCAATTCAGCCGTTAGAGTTGACAATTAAGCAGAGGTGCTGGGCAAGTGTCTCCAAGGTAAGTTGACGGTAGATGCATGGTGCTGAATTGCAAGCGTTTTTAATTCCGACCGTACAATCAACCACAAGTGGCATAATGATTTTTAAGCCTATTCTATTTGATTAATTTTTGAAAAATTTAGTGGACAGAAGGATGAGCAGTCAGGTGGATGGTTGGATTCATGATTGGGTGGTTGAATGAACAACTCATGTTCAATGCCAGCCTTATGCTTCTAAGAGGCCATAATTTTGCATGCCTCTTAAAACCCCTCCAAGCCAAGTCAGTGTAATGTTCTTTGTTAGCAATTTTGTATGGAAGGTGATGGGGACGAAAGAGCCGGATGAACCAATAATTTTTCCCATGATATAGCAACCACTTCCACCGTTCAGCATCCCATCCTGCCGAATCTGAGGATGGTTGAAACAAAATGGAAGTATCAGAGGAATTGGGACAGAAATCTGCCTTAGACCTGGTAAACTATCATTGCTTAAATTGAAATGCAAGTTTTACTTGATTTCTTTAGAAAACTGACTAATTAAACAAATTTTTCAAACTTGGTGACAATGAAGGCCCAACCGAATGCCTAGCAGAAGTGGAGGGAATAAGGGAACGGTGATGCTGCAGACTTTTCTCACTTTGGACAAACCGCAACATACCGTGCACAACCGATCCGAAAACGAATGCAAACCCAACTGCACCACACACCATAAACACCATCGTTGTCTAATGGCGTAGGGCTCTTTAAAAGGAAAAATCCATCCTTCATTTCCGATTCACCTCAGAGTAGTGAAAAGAGTACCCTCATCAAAGCTCTCATTGGTAAATCTTCTTAATGCTTCAGGTTATCCCAACTTTCGGTAGTGACACTTGTAGGCTATCCCATATATGCATGGAGCAACGGAATAGTTGCCTGTGTCAAAGTGACCAACTCCTTCAGTTAACTAGTCAAATTCAAATTCGAGTGGCGCTAAGGGCTCCCCGTTACCCGCAACGCCGGGAGCCTACTAGATGATTAGCTTTGACATCCTCACATTGTGCCACCTCACACTACACTTCTAGATCAAGTGAGCCATTATCTATACTGTTTTCTTCCAAAGGATTCGTTCATTCTGTAAATCGAGAACAATCTAAAGGGGCATCTACGTAGTTCCTATTTAACACAACCAAACCTATGGTAAATTTTATGACTTCCCTCGTCCTTTGTCACAGGGTTAAGGTCGTTTCTCCGTCCACATGACTACGATCATCACAAGGAAATAGGGCACAAAAGGACAGACATCACCGGAAGTCTGTGGAGGTTAAAAAACACAGCAATTAAATTTATTGCGCCTAAATCTGACTTCTGTTGCGATGCTAGGTGCCAAAGAAATCTTTTTCATTTACCAAGGTAACGAAGGCTAACGGCTGTTTTGCCATTAAGAGGGGATGCAGGTGACATCTGCGGCGCCCTTCTTGAGGTCGCAGCCATGCCCACAAAATGGGGGATATCCAGGTAATACAACTAACCCACATTGCCAGTACCAAGTTGCTGAGTAACAAAACGGCACAAATGAGAGAAACAGACCGGAATAAAGGAAATTGGAATTAAAAATAGCAAGATGCAAGCCAACGACCCTATTGCTGCATTACCATTAGCGATTCAATTACCAACTCAGGCCGTGACAACAAAACCTTCTCCTCATTTTCTTCTTTTGCTGGACCCTTTCTACTAGTCGCAGCCAACTTTCATTTGTCTTTTTTTCCATCTAATCTAACTTTTCTTGCATGGCTCTACACGCTTTGATTTCCTATCTGGGTTTTTAAAACGTTGAACTGCAATTTCCTCAACCATCAGTCACATGCATTGAAATGCTCCTTTCAAAAGAGATGCTGTTAAAAGCCTAAGTATACAGTGGCACTGTTGGTTTTGTAGTTTGCATTCGATAGCATGGAGATAGTCCTCTTCAGACGTCAATTTGCTTGGTTGCTCGAATAAGTACGCCAAGAAGAGAAGGGTAATGCCATTGGGAGCCTCCAGGCCTAATGAATACTGAGCACAACTGACCTGTTGAAAAGTATTGCGGATGCCGAACAAAAGCTGTGACATCGTTCCTCTGAAGGCCGTATGATATTTTTCTGTTGGGACGTACTTACCAAAAGAAATCTACAGCTCATCAAACCTGGCTATAAAAGAATACATTAACTCTCCAAGACCATGCAAATGAAGGGTGGTGAACAGAAGGGTGGGGATGTCGATGCTCCCATCGCGAGTAAGTGCTTAGAGAAATGAGCCCTCTGCGAAACACCCTCTGGTCTTAAGTTGCGACAAATGAACAAATTGCGCTTAATAATGCTATTCCACACAGATCGTTGATTAAAGGCAAACATTTGGAACAAAAATGTGCGAATGAGATTATTTTCGCCAAGAGTTGCGAAAGCCGTTCTACTAATTGGCTCAAACGTGTAAAAAGTATTCTCATTCCAAAGGCTTATGAACTGCCTTTTAGCAACGACCGGAGCTAAGTATTGACCTCCCATATGCCGCTCGGGTAACAACGTTGAGTTATCAGTTTAATTTCTGCTTCATTCCTACCGTGCCATCTCAACTAATGTATCACGGTTAGGATCGTGCATGAAGGTTGTTTAACTTGACAAAATTACAACTAAACTACACCTCAGAACTTTATTCTACGCAATTAATAAAGACAGTTCTCGACATATAATCTTTTACATAACTTGTAGTTGTAATTGCCGATCTGGCAGGAATTGAATAAACAATTCGTAGAGCTGTTCCTGATCGCCCAAGTGATTACTGTAGTTACGTTAGCCAAGTATGTGATTCTAGATTTCGGCTATCTATTTGTTACATAATCCATGTGCCAAGTCAGCACAAANTATAATTCATGTGCCAAGTCAGCACAAATTAAAATACAGTGCGTCTTTGACTGGACCAGCGATCCTGCAAAGCCATGCACCGTCCAAAAATACGGCCTAATGCAGTTGTGTTTACACTGCTGCTAAAAAGGCGAATAGCTTTAAAACGAGCAGTTAATCACAAGTCCGTATTGTCGTACCACACTTCATTGACCGTCTCTCGTGTAAGTGTGCGGAGAAGATGTCTCGGATTTCAATAGTCAAAATGGCCTCTAGTGCAAATTTCGCTCGCAATCTGGCAAAAAGCCAAAATTTACACTTGACTGGAGCAGACACCTCGTCCATATGATGCATACTGCGCTCAATGGAAGCAAAATTTGACAGCGAATTAATTTTGACAACAGCTGCACTGCACACCAGGGGTTAACGGGTTTAAGCCACGCGTCGACAAATCCGCTTTCCGTTGGCTATGCTAGCAGTTCCTATGCATCGTTCTCCATTAACTATTTCGAAAGGTTATGCAGATGTCAAAATCATCCAGGTAGTTCTGTTTTCACGATACAAAGTCTCTTCGTTATTTCCTATGCACACCTATCATAAACATAGAACTAAAGTTAGCTCTTACATGTCATATTTGTCGAAAACTGTGGGACAGCTCACAAAGAACATGTAATCACTAGAAGATGAAGCTTATATCTTGGAAATCAAGCTTTTGTCACTCATGTGTGTACGCGGTGGCATCCGCGATAGCATTGAACAAAGTTTCGATCAATGAATAAATTATTAAAAAATCTGTTAAACAGTGAGAACTGAACCGATGCGCCTTGCTGGAACCAATTTTGTAACTAAACCTGTTCAGTCAAAGGATGAAGAAAAAGAGAAGGCAATAGGCGTAAAAATCGAATTGAAAAGGAAATGAAAATAATTCCTAAAATTCATTCCATCTATACATCCGACTCTATTACACTAAAAACTTAGTTCTGTGTGACTCCACAGTCGCCTTTTCGCCTCAACGTCCTTTCACTAAATTCACTCACGTTTTTCAATGCAGTGGCGTAATGTCTGAGTTATGCGTTTAAAGAAACTGAGCTCGATTCGCTATTTTCCATGCTCTGTGCTTACTTGCCCAAGAGATTAAAGGGCAGATGCTGTTAGAGAGTTAGTCCGATCATATGATATCTCAATCACTCAGAAACATTTGTTTAGCGCGTTTGAGCAGCCTTACTTTCCAGTAGTTGTCAGTATACTCAGGCCATGCAAAGGAAGGCATGGTACTTAGTGCTCTTCACAAATCGTCAGCACATGTCTTATTCCTGTGCATGCACACTCGCATGCATACGCTCATGAGCATGGGCAGTTTAGGTATAGGCAGTTAGATAAACAAGTTACAATTGTTACTGATTAAAGTTACCGATCGTGGGTTCACATGCAAGGGTGAAATATGGTGCATACCGACACGTCGCCACGCGTATGGAATGTATGGAATCAGCAATAAAACCTTTGGTAGTAGTTCACACGCCCATTTAATTTGGCCGCGGGCACAAGGCATAACAAGCGAACCCGCTGCAACAATGTTTGTAAAAAGTTAGAAGCAAGTTTAAAAATTTGCTTGGCTGGTATTGCTACAAGAGTATTTGTAAAAAGTTAAAAGCAATTTCTAAAATTTGCTTAGCTGGAATTGCTAAGGTAGAAATTGGGTGCAATTTAGCATCGGAAAAAAATACATGTTCAACTTCAACAAAAATTATGTGCTGTTGCCTTATCAACAGCTGCGAAGGGTGGCCTAGTGCACACCGTGTGCAACCGTTACAGCATTACCGGTTGCAGTAGCAGTAACAGCAGAAGAAATGGGAAGGAGAAGATGTTGGTGCCTCTACTTTGAAACAATGCAGCATCGGAGGGAATGGCAGTAAGATTGGGTGACGTGTAGGGAAGTGCAAATAGAGTGAGACACCGAGATCGGGTGGATGGGTGAGTGAGTGAGTGTGAGGATGCGGGAAGGGCAAGTAGGAATCGCAAGATAGAGTGTTGAATGATCGAGATGTGACGATAAGGAGGCATAAAGAAGGAGAGAGGAGTGCGGCGGGAGAGAGCGTAGCGCATTGGCAACAGCACTGAGCAGTACCTGCCAGCGATGTTGGTCAGCGCCACACTCGCTCACTCACTCGTCCTGTATCCAGTTGTAAAGGGCGGTTTGGTGTGCAATGTTTGCAACCGCAGCAGGTTTACCAGTAGCGGCAGCATCATTAGGGGGCGTAAAAAGAGGAGATTGTGGGGAGAATTTTAGCGGCTCTGGACTGCATAAACATGGCATCGGAGGGGGCTACCACGAGTTTGGGAGACACCCAGAGAAGTAAGGGTAGAGTGAGACACCGAGGGCCGGTGGATGAGTGGGTGGGAGTGTGGAAAAGAAAAAGGCAGAGTACAAAGTGTTGGATTAAATGAATTAAGGATGAGAATAGGAAGGTATAAAGAGGTTGGAAGGAGAGGAGGGAGGCGTGAGACGTGAGAGGGCACGGTGCGTTGGCAGCAGCACTGACACTTTAAATGCAAGGCTCATAGGAACAGCAAAATTACCTTGTTTTAAAAATAGCTTTGCACTTCATGAGCATCTGCAGACAAAATCATAAATAACCCCATTTCGGAAGCCCATTACTCATGGGATCATAGCCATCCAAGCGAGAAGAACAAGTTAAATCACTGATCGTGGACGAATGTGCAAATGTGAGGTGTGGAGTAATTCAACGCAACGCCATTTGATAAGATTGCATACACGCCACATGAGCCCACCTCGTTCGAGTTTCGGAAATCATCATTTTAAAATAGGTAATGTTGAGGGATGAAGCACTGTTAAATATTAGATCAGGGTGGGATCAACAGTGCCACCAAGAGACTAGTGTGTGCTCCTCCGTTGATGCAATGAAAATGCAGCCTCGCAGATTGCATTCGCAGGTGCCTAGACAATTGTTACGAACACTTCAATGCACTGCATGTAGGTGAAAGGAATAGGAAAAGACTAGAAATGATGACAGGAAGCGGGAATATAAAGAAGAATGACAGACATTGGCTAAAATACCAAGTGGTTATATTTGCAGGCATGCCCACATACTAGGATGGATAAATGCATGCAGAATGGAGCTGTGAAAATGTGGGTAAGAATGTGGAGAAGAATGTAGGAGCAGCTGTGAGAGTAGAGAAAAGGTGGCACAAACAGAATCTAATTGGAAGGTAACTGAGCGAAAGTTAGTCATAAATTTGGCATGGTTGAGCAGTCGCTGTAACAGTAAATGTTTGTATGCATTGTATTGACGTCTGCGAAAGTGCTTTAATCGCTTGATGTGCACCACTTACGAATGTGCTCCGAATATTCACTGAGATATGGAAATTTGTTTGCAGAAGGACTTTAAGTCTCCAAGCGCACACTGTGAAATAGCGATAACAAAAACGATTGCAACCATGAAGGTACGTATAAAGAGTAACCTAAAAGAACTTGAAAATATTATAAAGATGCACATCAAAGCATCTGAGTTACTAAGTAGATGAGAAGCAAGAATTGGAAAACAAGGAAGGAGAGGGTAAGGGAAGGAGGGACTCATATAATGTTAAGTTGACATCCATCCACAATGTATGCCGTTTGCATACACTGATGTGCACAAATTTCATGATTACAATTCACTTTGTAAGGCTTCGTGCAATTGACAATGCGTTTGCAAATGCAAACCAAGCAGCTGCATTTCACTGAACACACTTCAACGTGTTCGCACTCATTCGCCTTCTAGTGCAACCGCCGATAGCACAATAAATGGAGCTTTCACTTCCACTACCTCTTCCTTTCGTAGTACCCTACTCCATACTGTAGTACACACATGCAATTACTGGATGCAGCGCGAAGAGATGTGGCATAAGGTAGGAACTCACGATACTAAATAGCAAAGGAAAGTAGAGAAAAGTGCAGGAGAATGAAGGATAGCACATAATTAGAATGTAANAAGATAGGAACTCACGATACTAAGTAGCAAAGGAAAGTAGAGAAAAGTGCAGGAGAATGAAGGATAGCACATAATTAGAATGTAACAAAGTGAGCCAGCGACCCCGAGCGTTCTGCTTCCGCCACCTTTGCGCATACTAACCCAGACCAAAGTTGCATAACCTCAGTGGGGCATCACACCCACCGACGTCTACGCAGAGCTTCCGCTGTCTTCCACTACTTTCATGTTATTTATCACTCAACTCCTAACATCCTCAATCAATTGCATGTTCTAGTACTTCCCTTTTCTATTTTGCCATCCCACTGTATTGTCTCTCAAAGAAAATCAAACTAATAGCACACACATTACCTTCAAAATTTCCACTCCACCACCTTCAATATTTGTGGGCTTTGAGTCCACGACGCATGCAATTTGGCCAAACTAGTTGAGCAAGTTCATACAGGGTGGTAGTCATCGCTTCTTCTCATGAGCTGGCAAATTTGAAGTCAAATCATATCACACAACTTATGAAGTTGTAATGATCAACCAAATAATGCCATCGTATACTTTGATTCATCCTTGGATTAACTTCATTCAACTACATGCTTACGATATTTAACTGCATGCGTTCGAATCCTAGTTGGTTCTGAGTGTTAAGTAAATTTGGAGCTGGGAAATCACATAACGGCATAACAGGGTGCTGCACATCGACGTTGGAGTCCGCTACGTCGTGCTCCAAGGTCCGGTGAGCCATACTACTCCCATCCATTAATGTGAGTTTTCCTTCACTTGGGTGCAGCAAAGCTCTCCACAAACTTGTGCAGCAAGTTCGGCTCTGGCAATCCCTCTACAAAACTGGTCTCAGCAATCGAAAGGAAGATGATGGCAAAAGGAGGCACATGGTTGAAGTCTCAATAAGGAAAGAAACCTGGACGACACAATTTATTATGTAGTCAAAATTAATTTGGAAAGTGGAACTTGGCGTTGATATTATTCGCAATGCCAAAGTGGTTCTGAATTTCGCAGAAGGCACCTTTTTAACACAGCAATAAAAAAAGAGACACAGAAACCTCTCACCTAAAACAACGTAGACTAAATCCGTAGTGCTCTAGCCGAGGCTGCAAATAATCCAATTAGCAACTTGGATGTCTCTGCGCACAGTTGGCACCTATCACCGACAATGAGAGGAAAGAACCTGATTCAGCGCTGAGTAAGTACTCGAATATTTCCTCATGGCAATAAGTAAAACTGGCAAGGAGCAAAACTTGGACGAACCAAAATCGTATAGCATATATTAGACATAGGTGGTAAAATCAGACCTATTCGGTAAACTCTCAGACGCCTGCTGCCGCTTCTCTTGGAAGAAGTAGACTGGCTGATGGAAGAGATGCTCAAAAGTGAGGTTATAAGGCCATCCAAGTCACCACGGGCCTCTCAAATCGCACTAGTGAAGAAAAGCGATGGTGGTCTACGAGTGTGCGTCATTACAGGAATTCAGGCAGAGAGTTCTAGTGCTTCCCTTTTATGTTTTACCATCCCAGCCTCTCCATTTAAATCACTAACATTTTAAGCTTCGTTAATATTCATATGACGTTGGCAAGCAAACTTCATCTATGGTTAGGAAAGCACCACTTTCTACTAAGCCAAACCGTTGATATGAGAGCTGCTTTCTTCTTTTCCCTTCCCTTAGTGGGATCATGATTATCACCACTAGCAATTTAGTACTGTTTTTGTTAAGTAGACAGAACCCATACTAACCTAATTTAACCTAATGCATACCAATTAGTGTGTCTAGATATTGAACTGTTCCACTAAAGCAAAGTGTGCATGATCTCACTCTTCCCCTCATGATGTGTTATAGAGTATATAACACGGAATTGCAATTGGCCATAGATTAAGGCTTTTTTGTGAGTGAAGATGTTCAGGGGGTGGTCCGTCAGGTGCTTTGCGCAGGATAACCCGAATGCCTCGTTCTCAGCATTAGGTTTAGCCGACAAAACTAACATTCGCGAATTAAGCATTGTTAATAACAAGTGACAGAGGGTGGGTATGCAAAGACCTAACCTCTTTAGAAACATAGCTAACTATGGCATTGCTTTTTCTGTGAGAAGACTAAACTGCAAGAGCTATGATGGAGGCACAATCTTAATGGTGAGCTGATCCACGGGTGTTTACGTAGCATCGTCGCTGGCGACTACCTTAGTTTCAATGAAGCACCCAGTTCAAGGACGTCTACGTAAGGCTGCCACTGATGTTCATTTCTTCCGCGTCAATCACTACCTATCTCTCAACATTCCTAGCCAACTGCATATTTTATTACTCCTCTTTTCTTTTCTACCATCTCAGCATAGCTTCCTTAATACCCGCCCAGTGTTATAAAAAGCACATTTTGACCTCAGACAGTGTAGCACCACTTTCCACAGCCGCAAATGCGCACTTCGAGGTAATCACACCAACCAAATCCAAGAGAGGATTTTTAGTTTTTTTGTCGAGCATTGATTGCTTCTTCTAATACATTTGGTTCTAACTATCAGAAAACAAAGATAGATTGGGTATTAACGTGGAGCAGATTTGCTCAGCTTCGCCTCCAAGTTCCTGCCCAAGTGATGCCTGAAAGAGCAGTGAGATGTGTTAGTGCCCAGTGGAGTTGGAATCTCCAAGGAGCGGATGCTGCAAGTCGCAACGCTGGCCTCGCTTAGGCCGAAGATACATAATTGGTGGTAGATAAACTACAAAACCACAACCTCATCTTCAACAGCAAGTTTATTCAGCACCCTTCTGTAAAAAGTTTGCAGTGGTTTAGTAAAATCCATGAAGTTTTCTATGAACTTAATGTCAATATGAGTCTTCAGTGCACCAAGCTAAAACAAAAATTGCAACTTATTTCATAAAAGGCATAATTTAACCCTTACTTACAAATTTGCCAAGGTAAGTCGTATTTGGTGGATGTCAAGCCATCGGGCACTGTAAGCATTGCAGCAGGGTCTCGTCAGTACATTACACTAAATTGAGCGAGAAAACGTGGATTTAGAAGCCCAAGTGCCTGGCACTACATGCATTCCTTTGCACATCCACACATGGTTGTTTGGTATGCATGATGGAAGTAGGGTCGTAAATGTGCAGAAGCTGCTTTTGGAAAAGGCAAAATGGGTTGAATGTGTGGATGTGCAACAGACTAGATGCATGAATAGATTTTGGAAGGGCTTGAAAGGCGTGCGCATTCAAGACGTCGAGCGAAAGATTGAAGAACTTAAGACTGTCAATGTGCAGGAGCACTTGAAATGCGTCGAGGACGATGCAAAGTGATGTAGAAATAACGAGGCTGATGACGGATACGAGTTCCTGCTGCACGACGTCACCTTCTTGAACATGTGCATCGAACCTTATCCCTTTTCCGATGCTTGTTTACTTCGTTGGAAGTGAATTTGGAATAGCTAGACGCCAACCTATTTTAAACACCAGTTATTTTGCCCACTGACATTGCCATCAGTTTGCAGTAATGCATTTGTTTGTTTGTTTGGGTAGTTGCCTATAAAACGCAATCCACTTGCAGTAGCTTATGAGTGAGCAAGAGATGAATCGTATGGCAATGTCAACTTCACGGAAAGGATTCCAATTTCACCTAGTGACTAGTTTTGGCTGTTTCTGGCACACTCTCGAGTGATGCTGAGTATGGATGCAGTCCATTTCGTACACTGTAATAATTGAATTGCTAAAACTGCTGGTTTTGGTTTCAACCACTTGTGGTGACCCTATTGCCTGTGCTGGAAGGCTGGCCTCTGGATTCTGTCTGTAGCCCTTTGACGAATTTATACGAATAGGCCAAATTGTGCGGCTGCTAAAATAATTTGCAGCATTTGGTAGGTGGAAACATTAGGGCCCCATTTTGACACTAAGTTGCTGTGATAACCACACTTTCCTTTTNGGGTAAAAACATTAGAGCCCCATTTTGACACTAAGTTGCTGTGATATCCACACTTTCCTTTTGTAGCAAATGTAGGCTGCTCATAAGCGTGCACTAAGAGATTTGCATTGAAAGATGCGGATGTGGTTTTGTAGGCCATCTGCTGCAAACAAAAGGGCATTTATCCAACCTTAAATATGACCGAGGATGTCTGAAGTCCTCTATTTTACCCCAATCTGCGAGTGTTCTAGAGCGATCTGGAGATTGATTAACTGCCACACACACAGGCAGACAGACGTCAGGTGTGCTGGCAAGAGGTGTAATGACACGGCCAATCAAGAGAACATGGATATATTAGTGTCTTTATCACTGGAACCGGAGGCGCGTATGCGCAGCCGCATATTTCACACAATAAGATGAATATGCCCACATTGCATCCTCTATCCCCTTGATGTCCCGTTTTTCAAATGGACAGGGTGCGAGCTCACTCACACAATCACCGACTTATTTAATAAGCGTCAGTCGTTTTCCAAGTAGGCACATTACTTCACCTAAAATAAAGTCAACTAACAGGGGATAGAATTGGGACATTTCGTGCTCATATCATTGGCACTTAATTCGTACGCATGAAAATAGGGGCGCCTCATGCAATTTTCTACTCGATGACTTCAGTTCTATGCTTGAAATATGGACGAGGGCGACAGACGTTTGTGGCTGCATTCAAGTTATCCACCCACAAAACACTTTTTGTGGTCACATGTCAACACGTAATGCATGACATTAGTTTTCCTGCTAAGTTTCCATTTCTCAGACATGAAATCGACTTTCTTGTTGTTCGTATTTGCCAACCGATGAGGAAAGGGATGAAGGAAAGGATAACGAGAGGAGAATCTACACCATTGATGTCCGCATGTTGATTTATTGACCGCTAGCCATCTCCCTCTGGTTTAACAAGAGGGCTGCTGAAGTGCATCGCATTGACAGATGTCACTGGGCCTCACGGGCTATCTACGTCGTGTCGCGAAGATGTCGGACCGATCGTGCTATAGAGTGAATCGTGGTGAGAGGTGGCCTTTGTGCTCCAAACTTCTCATCTGCAGAATGAACCTGGTGTCAGTGAAGTGCGTGGCTACTTAAAAGTGGGTTATGTAGCAAAACGAATGGTTTTAAGCGAATGAGCATAGCAATATCCACTATTCTCGCCAATCAATCAGCTCTCACGTATACACACATATAGACGCAAAAACAAAGGTACGAATCCATTACGCTTACCCGTACGAGGTCGGTGACAGTAACATCCGCTATACTGTCATTCCCTCCCCCGTTTGATTATTCCCTTACCACCTTTTCGTCAGAGGAGCAGACGTTAATATTGACTGATTTAATTAAACTTGCGCAGGCTTCAGTGGAAGGGTGGGGTAGAGAAGGGAGTGATTGGTTGGGGAGCGGCAAGATGGGGAAATGGGTCTGACGGAGGGGATGACATGACCTCTTAAGACTAAAAGTGCTTGTGATGCAAATAGGATCTTCACGGTGGTTGGTTGAGGGGGAGCCAGGCCATCTCAACTCCTCCCTTCCTCTTCTTTGTCGTCCACCTTCCCTTTTTCCCATTCAACATAGCGTGCATCCCATTTGCACAAATTCACCCAACAATTCAACCTTGACACACCCTCCATCCAAACGCCTTCCATCCACTCCTCCCATCATTAAAAATTGTTTGCTCTTTCTCCACAGTATCACACATTTCGAGCTATAACCAATATATACGCCAGAAACTTTCCTTTCCTGTAGTAGTTTATCATCCACGACAAGCTTCTCTCACCATTGATCACGGTTCTCTCGACCACGTAACCACTGGCACGTTGTGATGAATCTTTGCTAAAACAGAAAGAAAATAAAGAGCCGGCAACACGTCTGTGCTCTCTTCGACATCGCAATCGGTGGGTGGGCTAAGAGTGGACCTGTAAGACACTGTGGAGACACAGGTAATCCCACACAAACCTTTGACACTTTTGGCTCCATAGTGGGCCGTGATGCCGACATTCCCAAGAGCCAGTGTCCTCACCTCATCTTACCTCCTCTACCTATCTTCCAAACAGAGGTGTTTTTCCTTTTTCTTGTCCCTCCTACTCTTCTCTTCGTATCCTTTATGCATTCCAAGCGCACGTACTTCATTTTTATCCTGCCTCCTTTTCACCCTCTCCACCTTCCTTCGCGTCATCCTCGTGCACATATACTTCCTACTAAACTGCTCTGTCGTTTCAAACTGCCGCTGAGCGGTGAGTACGATGGTGGCAATGTGCTCTAGTTTGAAACACTTTTGCAAACAAAGAAAAACTAGAGCGGTTTGCAGAAAGAAACATGGTCAAAAGAGGCACATTTATGCTTGCATTGACAAAAATTTATAAGGCTTTTTATTTGCACTTGTCAGTGTTTAGCCATTTTCGAGGTCACTTTGTAAGACGTGGTGCAATCGACAGTGCAATCGCAAATGCAAAGTAAGAAGTTGCGACTCACAAAATTTTAATGTTTTGCACGCACTTGTCTCCATATGATGCCGTCAACACCACCCTGAGCCACAATATCCACTTTCATCACCAATGGAACTGCTTCTTTCTTAAGTATAACCTTATTCAGCAAAGCAGTGTGAGCATGCAATGCTAAGCAATGGAATACAGTGCAAAGAATGTGATGATACGATGGGAACTGACTGTGCGAAATGACACAAATGGGTGAGCAAGTGTAGGATGGGCGAACATGGAGTAGCAGGAAGAAGTGGAGCGAAAAGCGGACAGATAAAGTGAGCCAGCGACTTCAAGTATCCCACTGCCGCCACCTTTGTGTGTGTGAATCCAGACCGACGTGAAACAACATTAGTGGTGGGCAGATCCACTGGTATCTACGCGGCGTCTTCGCTGACGATTACCCTCACTTTACCATTTACATTCCAACTCCCAACTTCTGTTGCTGGCTGCTCATTTAATCACTTCCCTCTTCTTTTACCCCATCCAAGCTATTTGCCATCACTTATTAATTTCTGGTTTTATTAACGTTTGTTGGTAGGTCAAAGCAAGCACTTCTTTTCTCAAGTGCAATCATGCGCCTTGACGTGCCCACTTTACCCATGCTAAGGACAGGATTCGGCTGCTCATTGAGGACCAAGATATGTTCAGGAATCATGGAAACCGAAGCAAACTACATCATTCTAAAATGTGTGTTGAATGTATGAAGCTACATTGTTGGTCAACTTTCATTAATCAGTAGACATCCATCGCTGCACATTCCCATTCGACAGTAATGGGCACCTTTAGCAAATATAACATCACAACGTAGCCAGACATTTATATACATTGCTCAAATCCGCTAAGACATCTGCTTTCATAAGTTATTACTATAGTTAGTTACCCCTCGATTGGATACCATTTGTATCACAGACGGGATTGGGACTCGTGAGCACTGCTGCCTTCTCCAATCTGTCACGTCGTCCCGGCGTCAGCACTGCTTACATCCTTGTCAGTGAGCTGCACGAAGAGTTGTTAGACAGGTGGGAAGAGCTTGTAGTATGAGTCTAAGTAGCAGAGATCAGGGCAACGCTGCCTTGAAGAGCGACCCAAAAAGAGGCACACAAACATCAAAAAGCGCATTTGCTCTTCCACAAATTCGTCAGCCTTCTTAAAATTTGGCAGCCCCAATTCTTTCCCTTTGCCTCATGGGTTAAGTCAGCATTGAGGGGAGCATAGGATTGAGTGCAGGAAAACCAATAATTGGCCAGAAGCTTGTCAAAGCCACTGCACTTTAGGATTGGAGCTTACCAAATTCAGAGAGCCTGTGCATTTGCAAATTTTAGGCAAGTTTTGCTTAAATCCGAGAATTAAACCTTTGTAGCACATAAAATAGTAATAATTACTTTTACTCAAATGATCTAGAAAGACTAAGAGTGGATGAGGTCTTGGGTAGCATCCCTGATGCAAATTCTGGTACGCGCAAACAAACCATAAGCACCATTATTTGTCGTTAACCTTTGTTATGTTTCTCGTTAATTTTCACTTTTTTTTGCGGCTGCTGAAGGTCTCGCCTGNCGCGCAAACAAACCACAAGCGCCTTTATTTGTCGTTAACCTTTGTTATGTTTCTCGTTAATTTTCACTTTTTTTTGCGGCTGCTGAAGGTCTCGCCTGCTGATCATTCCTCAACCTTTAGCACTCTCGTGTTTATGTTTTCAAATAGGACGCACGTGTGCTAGAGCATAAATAAATTTGTTGTGTTTTCAGTTATTCTGCTAATAACAGGGAAAACATTTATTGGTTTAGGCCTTATAACCTATTTTAGCTTTCATTGATTAAAGGACGGCGATAAGAGCACTGCAGAATGAAGTCCTCATCATGTCACCCTATGCTTCCAACAAATTGCCGCATGTCTCCAAGGCACTTTCTTCTTCTTTGAAGAAGGTTGGCTGTGCTTAGATTTTTGATAACATCGCTGACAGCACCATGAATGCAGCATCCACTTAAATCACCATTGCCACTGCCTCTTCCTTGAGAATTACCCCATTCAGGAGAGTAGTATATACGTGATTTAAACAGCAACCGAGTGCGGTGCGAAGAGATGTGATATGTTGGGATAAGAACTGAGTGCACGAGGTGATACAAGTATGTGGAGAGCAGCGCAGAAGAGTAAAGAGTATCAGGGAAGAAGAAAAGTGAGGTGAAGGTGCCTGCAGTATGACAAAGTGGACCAGCGAATTCAAGCATCCCAATTCCTTTACAATCGTGTGTACTGAACTAGACCAAGTAGAATAACCTCAATAAAGAGCCTAGATCCAAGGGCATCTACGCAAGTATGTCACTGGCGTTCATTCTTTCTGTGCCAGTCACTACTTAACTTAACTTAGCACTTGTCTAGTGTTACAGAAGGCACAGTTCGACCTCAGACAATGAAGCACCACTTTCCACAACCGCAAATGCGCACTTCAAGATGGTTACACTAACCAAATCAATGGAAGGATTCAGTTTTTGCTGAGCACTACGATTTCGGAGTGGTCATATAAAACCACCTAAAGTGCACTAAACGAAAGTTCTTGTGCTTATGCATTGGTGCCTTATTTTCCGTATAATTGATACTAACCTTTAGCAGACCATCACTTTCTCGTTCGCTATCTCTGTGCCTTTGCCTATTTTGCTCCACTACGTGGCGCGCATTGCATTCTCTCCACTAAGGATGATTCCACAACCCGTATTTTACTCCTTTGCTACTTGGCGTGGCACTCATTGTCAAGGCTTGAACCGATCGTGCTGCCAAAGCGGCCTAACACGATGAAAACAAATTATTGCTCACGCGTCCGACTTCAACCTTCAACTTAGTTGAGAGCATTGACATTTGGCTGGGCATAAACGAGTAGTTAAATGCGTTCGTTGGAGCAGTACTGGCTAAGAAAATAAGAACAAATCATCCGCACAATTTGCACTGACGTGTCTTCCGCAAGTACTGCAATTACAGCAAGAGCGTCACTTGCAAATGTGCCTCCTTCACGAAATCCGTCTTGCATTAGTGATTCATGGCCTTCTGTGAGTTTTCGCCATTTGAGCTTAATCTCATTTAAAGGCTCCATTTCCCCTAATCCAATCAACCCTATTTTTGATCCATCCACCACCTCTGTTTAACGTTCTACAATTTCATACATTGCATATGCGTGGTGTTGCGTCGGATTGCACCACAATTCGCCCTTGAACATGGGTCCACGACCGTGGATTTTACCCTTAGGTCTTGCTTAAATGGTCGTCAGCCCACAAGGATTAGGCTTCAGAAATGGGGTTAGATTATAATTTTATCCACAGATGGTCATGAAGTGCACTAACAATTTATATAGCTAAGTAACTTCACTGTTTCTTTGAGTTCCACACTTAAGGCGTAACACTTACTTTGTTCTAGCCTTTGCTGTATCTTCTACCAAGACGGCTATCTTTAAAGCTTGCCTTGAAGTAGCTTAGCTAATATTAAAAGCCTTTACTGGCCAAAATGCTGTACAAAATGCGCCAGGTTAGAGTTATAACCCCTGTCATAAATCAAGTCCGGTCGGCAGACCTACACTTCGACAAATGTTGGCTAAAGCATTCTACACGGTACAGGGATTTTCATGTCAAACCACATAAATACGTGCTAATGACTCGACACCGTTTGCACTAAGCCATATAATTGTAAGTGCCCGAGTTGCTTTTAGGAGCGATCTCGGAAGTTCCAGCCGCCTAGTTCTGGTGGTGGTACTGCTGCGGTTGTACACAGTGTGCAGCAAGCCATCCTCTACAACTGGTGACAAGCTCACAGCACAGCATTTGTGAATTCATGAGGCAGTGTGGCGCTGCCCAGCATTATTGATAGACAACGCGCCACGATCTCTCCCACTGCATTCCTCTCTCTTTTCCTTCTGTCGTTTTTATGCCACCCTATTTTCATCTTATCATCCAACCCATTTAGTGCCCATTCCAAATGATACGATGTTGGGTAAAAAAGTTGCGTAGTGTCGGGCGACACAGAATCCTATACACTACTTCAATTTCCCTTGCAATTCGTAGACCTTATTGACCAAAACTACTGGCAGCAGTTGTATGGCCAGATGTTCGAAGTTCCTCAACTAACCAGCCAGCTAGTGCTGAAGCGATGAAAAGAGGACTTACATTTAATCTATACCTGTGAAATATCTCATTATTCAATAGGAGCGAGCGAGAAAGGCTGGTTTGGAAAGGGGTAGGATGAGATGCGCTAGTGGTGCTGAGTGCCTGAGTGCAATTGCCCATTCTCCATTGCTTTCAATAGTCCAAGTTTGGCAGGATTACTGTGCTAATTATTTGCTGTTACGCTAGACTCTACTAAAAGGATCTTAGGCCCAAGTTTAATAATTTAGGTAAGTGCTCTCTAGTCCCTCCCTTTGGATTGCTAAGCATTCCTCATACTCATTCTGCAATTCAAACCGCATGGGATTTGTTATTATGCCCAACAAAGGTGACCGACTTGCACTTTTCCCAACATTCATGCGCTCCGACGCTTTATGCCTGCAAATGTTGGGCAAAGACTGGGAGTGAGTGGTCAATTCTGCATTTGAATGATCTTGAGCACGATATTGACTAATCAAGGCATGGGCTTAGCTTGCTGTTTGTTGCCTCAGCTTTAAACATAGACATCTGCGTCTTAACCACCTACTAAGTGATAGTCACGTGTGTAGACCTCAAATGATCTGAACGTGACATTACCAAAATCCAGCTATGTTTACAAACGTGAGCAAGCCTTGTTTGTTAGCGTGATAAGTCCATCAAAATATCACATACAAAATGTTTCTAATGTCGTAATCGTGTCTAAAATTATGACAATGTTACATCCCATTGCAATCACGTTGGTTAATTTGCGGTTTGTGAAACAATTAGTAATTGTTGTTTACACGCCTGTCAGCCACCATATCACATCAGGAATGGACGGTTTCAAAAATATTCGACATGATCGATGCACAGTTGACGATCTGTTACAGTATGCTCCCCATTTTCGGAGAGCTTTCTGAAAAACCTTACATATGGTCAAAATGAAATAAGGTAGGCTCAGGTAAAAGCCCTCGCGACAATAAGTCAAGAACCATAAAGGGAATGAAAAATGCAAGGGGCGATTTCAATGTGGGTGATTCCAAAGCCTATGTCATTTCGAAATGCTTTTGAAGGGCCTCTACATGGACGATTGCTCGAGACGAACAGATGTAGCGTGATCACATTAAAAATGCCGAAGTTGGTTATAGAAGCCTAAGAGTGGATAGAGTGACATGTGGTTGGCATTGTCTCTCTACTAGCTTACGAGGCTAATTTAATAGGCGATATCCAAATGGCGTCTAGTGCAAAGGCTTGAATGATATAGCAAGAGAGTTAGTGCATTGTCAGGTGGATAATACGCTACGGAAATTGTCGTGTTTGCAACTAAAAGGGTAAAATTTAATAAACGATGGAAGACGCCTAGGTTGTCAACATCATATGGGGCTTTTTGCTGTGACTGCAGCACACAGTTCAAGCAGACGCATCACTCGCAAGCAAGGCACAAAAAACGAGTGGTTTTACTGCAGGTGAAGAGTAATTGGCACACAAAGAATAAAGACGGAAGTTAGTAAGCACCTCGACCACATTATCTTAACTGGCTACCACGGTGGCACACCAATCGCCATGGCTTAAATGGTTCACACAACACACGCAGCAAACATTCTTCGAGTTTCAGCAGCGAACAGAATCTGGCATAAGCTTCTGGAGGTGGCGATCACCATCCACGTTGATGATTGGAGTGCGACCACCAAAGGGGAATAAATGAACGACCTGCCTATCTGAAGTGCTGTAAAAGTTTCGCACCGTTGAGAAAAGCACAGCATAGGTTTTTTAAAGCCACAACTCTAAACCAAATACTGCACTGCACTTAACTACTCCCAGCTTCATCCGCTTTAGAGGTAGCCCCTCTCCTCACTCCATTTACGTCCTTCGAACCAAAAGCATACACCACAACGAAACCACGTAGGGATGATTGCAGTCTCATTGATAGAGACTGATGTTATGTTATGCTTGATAGAGACAGGCATTTGGACACACATTTCTAGTTATTAAATAAAAGCAAATCAGGTCAGTTCGTCCATTTAATACCACCGGAGAAAAGTCGCAGCATCCCTTGTAGTTGGATATGTGAGGGCAGGCTCCAACCAACATTGTGCTTTTCTATCTTAAGTGAATTCCATGCATCACAGTGCATGCAAAGTAGGCGAAGAGAATGGGGAGGACTACTGATGCTAATGTGCTTCAAATGAAATATGCTACCTCTCCGAGATTGCTCACCCTCGACTCTTTACCTTGATATTGTTTTATGGGTATGACGCTGTTCGAGCATCTGGAGACAGTGCTATGGAAGTAGCAAAGGCACGTTTGAGACCATTATCCCTAATTACATGACTTGACCAATTGTTGCCCTGCACCAGAGTGGACAACAACAGTGATTGGACCTCGCCAGCTGAGACAAACCAACGTGATTTTGTAGGTGATTGCAACAAAAGATTAGTTAGTTGAGAGAAGAATGCGAGAAATTTGGAGGACGGAAGGTGGAATGATGGAGTTGCAGTAGTCTCTAACATAAATTGTTGAGCCTAGCGCTCGCGTAGACTTTGCCGTTACATTACCTTTGCAAGTGCATTACCCATACAGTTAGCCACGCTTTAAAGAGAACATCATTTTGTGGAATTCATGGTCAACTCTGCAACCTTCAGACGATACATCGAGATGGATTTAAGTAATATTCATAAACCAACCAATTAATGCCTCATGTATTAGACGCTAAAGATGACTTCCGCGTCACGGAGCCAAGCATTCACTGGTTCAAATTAATCGAGTCTGTAAGACAGTATAGAAGCTAACTTTTCCCAGGCTGCTTCAGACACTTACCTAATGGCCTGTTTATCCAAGTAGAGCGTCCAACGGTTCGTTTATATGGGCTGATGAAAAAGCAATCTCCCTTTTCATTGAGGCTAGCCTTTTATAGCCAGCGCAAAATAAACTAGGCTACCTTCGTTCTTTGCTAGATGCACGATGAAAGAATCTTATGATAACAGTTTGTTATGCAGCTTTGTCAGCTTTGATCTTTTAGGAAAACGGTTTACTCCCAATGGCAGTGGGGGCAATAAGAGGATTTTTCAAGTGCCACAGTTTCTCTGGTAGCCATCGTATGCTCTGGATAAAACCTAACTTTAAACCAAATCCTTCCTACGTAAATACCTCCTTGATCTTAATCGACAACACACAAATCACGTCTTTGGCAGTCCTCTTAGACCATCTAAATTGTTTCATGAGTGTGAGGCGTCTTCATAGAAATGCTTCAAATACTATATATGGCTATTATTGGTAACAAAATGCCTATCTAGACTTCGGTGCCTTGGAGGATTAAAGACGCCTTGTACTGAACTCTGACCAGCCTTGGTGTTGCGCAGGAGATTGGCTTTAAGCATCATGCAAAGGCAAACAAGCAACAACTTGCACTATTCAGATTCTCTCACCTACGCCGATCTTGGATGACGTTTTTCCTTTTCAAACTGCCCTTCGTTCTTTTGCTAATCATATACTTTTGGAGAGGAAGCAAATTTAGGCCCATTTCTAAAAGTGAAGAAGGCCTGAAAATGTGGTAACGATTTATTAGCGTTCTCTTTAGACGTCTTCTTTGTTTTGCTTTTGCCATGCGTTATCAATGGAACCATATGGAAACAAGCATAATAAGATAAATAAAATGGCTCGTTATTTGGGTGCAGATTTTATTCATGCATTGGCTTGTAGTAATGTAAATACACATGAAATCCCCTATACTTCACTACACAACACTACAGAACTCCTTGAGCATAGCTGGCATTCCAAATCCCCCATCAGAACACAGCACTCATCTGTCTAGTTACAAAAGGCCCGTTCAGCTTGGCGATGCAGGCGTCCAGCGAATGAGGATTTCTTGGCCCTGACTTGCTCCTAATGGTGGATGACGTGCTGCTGTGATCTAGGCCAGTGTTTAGATAATGCCAGAATTCATTTTACCTGATAACAAATCTTAATAAAAAGCACATGGTATTGTGTGTATTCCTTAGCACCATAAGCATAGATGATGGTTAATATTCGTGGCTGTGAGCTAATCCACAAGGGTTCTGTGGTCTTAATGCCAAAGGCCAAAAGTCGAAAAAGAGATCGCATCGCTCAAAGCATTCTTAATAGCATAATTTAGTCGTAGTGAGCAAGAATTTAGCGGAATATGTGTTCTGAACTCTCCTCTGGCTTGCCAAATCTGACGGCTCTCCCCGTTGTGAGATGTCAATCGAATGAACATTGCTTGCCCAAGTGGTACCGATGGACGAAGTTTTGCTAGCTCGATTTAATCTGATAACCTCACACTACTAGCCTCTAACACTGCTAGGTAGAACTACGGAAGTGGAACCAGTGGCAAGTTGGATAACTCGGATCTCCAACAAGCGCTTTGTTGCCATTGTTAAATCTCTTGCACTATTCGTTGCTCAATCGAAAATCGCTCTTTTTCAAGGAGAGTTTTATGACGATAAAATCGCACATCTCTTAAAAAGTACGTCAAAAAACATGCAAATGTCATAGCTCTGTTCATGTAGCAAGTGTTTGCGTGGCGATTTCGGAGTGGAAACATGCTATCCTCATATTAAATCCACATTCCTACATGTGCAAGTGGGAATGTTGTGACAAGCATGTCTGCGCAACTCACTTGTGGCACTTACAGACACCACCCCCTTTTAAGAAACAATGAACGCATTGAACAACACTTTGAATAGATGAAATCCGGTCTTCAATTTTCATCCTTTCCAGTCTTAAGTAAGTTCAAAAGAGTAGACTGCATTCTTGTAGATTCCATATTAAGTGCTA
Source organism: Taenia saginata (assembly GCA_001693075.2). NCBI lineage: Eukaryota > Metazoa > Platyhelminthes > Cestoda > Cyclophyllidea > Taeniidae > Taenia > Taenia saginata. The sequence goes on from LWMK02000548.1 coordinate 29,888, forward strand.
AACCTTAATCAGCCATGCTGATATTATTGTTGTGTCCCTTTTTAGACTTTCCTGAAGAGAGGTCAAGACGCAGTACATAATATATGATTATATGTTTGCACATATATTCGTCAAATGGGAAGGAAATGGTACAGCCGGCATGGTCTAGGGACCAGTTTGCCCTGCAAAGGCAGTATGGCTACTAAAAATAGGCGCAACCAAAATTTGGGAGCCAAGCAATGTACAAAGTACTACAATTGCAGTTTAATCAGAAGGGTGAAAGAGGATGTAGACTTTGGGATGTGTGGTCATGCGGTTGAAGCCCTCCTCCTCCTTTCAAGTCTGCCAATGCAACCATGAACGGGCAATGAGCACTTTATCATTTCCCTTCCGTCTTCGATGTGACATTCGCGCCAATCACATTTTCAACAAACGTTCATGTTTATTACACACTTGACAGTCACTCCAATCTTTTGAAAGCACCAATCTACGGCAAGCGGTTTTGTTATCTCTCAACTTATCCACATTTTATCTCTTCTTATCCTTGCCGCATTTTTTAGCCTACCTCAGTTTTTAATAACCTCCGAATCCGCCACATCTCAGATTTACTACTCACACCACGAATGCTCTACCAACTTACAACTTTGTCCTACAACAGAAGGTCCCCTGTTGCACTTTAGCGTTTTCACTATTGAATACATTCGATTCTCACTCAATATTGTTGCAGTTCGTTTTTATTGACTACATTTGCATCATCAGCGTGGTATTATGATATTCTCAAGGTCGCCGCTGTCCTCGCTTCGTGATGCGATAAATCTCCACCATCAATTAATAAAAAGTCAACTTCAATTCGTTTCCAAACAACTTAATCAAATTGGTTTGCATCAAGTCTTCGAAGCAATAACGCTACCTACCCTACTTTAACCTATCTTCAGCTAATGNCCGCTGTCCTCGCTTCGTGGTGCGATAAATCTCCACCATCAATTAATAAAAAGTCAACTTCAATTCGTTTCCAAACAACTTAATCAAATTGGTTTGCATCAAGTCTTCGAAGCAATAACGCTACCTACCCTACTTTAACCTATCTTCAGCTAATGCNTCTCCACCATCAATTAATAAAAAGTCAACTTCAATTCATTTCCAAACAACTTGATCAAATTGGCTTGCATCAAGTCTTCGAAGCAATAACGCTACCTACCCTGCTTTAACCTATCTTCAGCTAATGTCTTAGTGCCACGCTATGTAGTTATTTTAGGAGTAATTTGTCCAAAATCCAAGTGTCGCAGGCCCATATAGATAAACCTTTTGGTCAAAAACTTCCTAATGATAAAGCTATGCTTTGGTGGCCGAGGTTTAATAATCAGCACAAGCGATGAAGAAATAAACATTGCTTTTTTATAGAAGGCTGTTTAAAACTAATCTTTCCACTTCTGTTTCCTTGACTGAATTATCACCTAAGCCATCAACCGATGCGGGATAGTGCTGGGGTGACGTGCCTAGCTTCCTGCACAGAAGAGATCAAAGTGTTCTGTAACACTACTGCTACCGTTTTGGTTACCATATACGATAAACTCTATTTCTCATACGATGGATATACACGTGGGATGCGAAATGCATCAGGTGTCCGTGTGTCCTTGAAAAACAGACAGTCCAGTGTCTCACATTTAATCAGAAATGGCATTCATTTTTGTACACACTTGCTTTTATACGCATGCATCCAAAGAATTGAGCAGTATTGCTATCCCAATCGTCAATCTGCAATTGCTTTCACCGTTTTCACCACGTCGCAATGTGCATCACTTCCAAATTACCAGGGGGAATGGCAATAACAAATGCAATATCCCAGTCGTGATCGAATCGAAGTTAGCGACTGTGCTGAAACCGGATTGTAAAGTCGTTTCTTTTCCACAGGATTTTCTTCTGCCTACAAGGCGACTCGATGACTCAGTAGACTGATTCATACTTCCACCACCTGTTTTTGGTTCCAAGCTAGCAGATAAATTAAGGACAGGCGATGAGGCTTTAACACTGCTACACAACAAGAATGATGGAAAGACAGCTAGCTAACTATTTACTGTGATTCTGGAGTGGAGTTGACTTCGGTTCTCAAAGGGAAGCATGGACGNCAAGGCGACTCGATGACTCAGTAGACTGATTCATACTTCCACCACCTGTTTTTGGTTCCAAGCTAGCAGATAAATTAAGGACAGGCGATGAGGCTTTAACACTGCTACACAACAAGAATGATGGAAAGACAGCTAGCTAACTATTTACTGTGATTCTGGAGTGGAGTTGACTTCGGTTCTCAAAGGGAAGCATGGACGGCTCGTGTCCGCAAATGTGGTTATGGTGATGTTAGACGGTGGGGGTGATGATTGTGAAGTATGCCATGTTGGTGGATTTGTGGGTTTATTGGTGATTTATTTTAATAGCAGGCGAGTATAACATTAATAAAAATTTTGATCGAAGAGTTCTTTGTTGAGAATGAGACCTTTTCGGTTAATAATTAATAATTTGGTCTAGGTGAGCGCTTAAATGTTAAGCCTGGTAAATTGGCCCCCAAAAATGCAATGGATCTGGCCTTGGTGATCAACATATTTTGGCTTAAATATCAAAGGTGATAGTTATAATAGCATTCCTGAGGATGGACAGAAAAAATGATGCCTTCCTAGCCCAGAGCCTCCAACACTAAGGTAGGCTGACAGGATAAATGAAGCAATCCAACGGCTCACAAATGTGTACAAAGCACCGTTAGAAGAAGTGCAAACTTTAGGCTAGGAAACATTAAACTTAGTTGGAAATGATGCTCAGTGGTCCCGACTGCCGTGATCAAGATGGAGAGGCTAAACAAGTCTTTGAGAATCAAGAATTGTAAATGCCTCAGTGGCTCAGACATCGTCAATTTGTTAGTGGCTGTACCCAACATGAAGTGCGTTCTCAATTCCCTCACCATTAAAGGCATTTTACGCGATTATATGAGACAGCTAGAGTGGGCGGATGCGAAACTTGATCTCATGCTGCATTCAATATTTGTAATGACAGAGTCAGAGACGGAGTCTGAGGCAGCGATCCTTTGCAAAAGCATACAACACTATCATGAGGATCGCTGATCCCGCGCACATCACCTTTACCAAGATTTGTCTCATAGCAACAGACCCATCCACCTTTTGGCGACTGGACGTCAGATAAATGATTTGCGTATCCTTCAGCCCCTAATGAAATACTTTGTGAGTGAAAATTAAGGTATGAATCGCACTCACCTAAAAACTGCTTGCCACTTGGCGATTTTACACAACCTGTTGTTCAGGTATCTAACTTTGGCATTCATTTTGACACCACTCATTTAGGAGAAGAAACTTATCATCCTCTCAGGCTCCTTGAGACTGCCTCTATCCATGTCGGACGCAGTCAGTGGCATCACTTGAGGTGTCTCCTGACTAGNCGGATGCAGTCAGTGGCATCACTTGAAGTGTCTTCTGACTTGTATCAGTAACATTACCTCTGCTGTGACGCTTCGCCCTCGATGCTGCTCACCATGGATGTTAAAGCGGGACAAATGGAGGAATCGATGTCTACCCATAGTCACTTTGTTTGTCTCGTTAACACTCCACAGTCTCGTTGATGGTATTTCCAGTAGGAGTGGGGGATCTTCGGTTAGTTCTGGCACATGCAATTGGTGGAGAGTGTGGCGTCTAGCCAATGAGATGGGATATTCGTCAACATGCATGAGGCGTTTCAGTGGGTCGCGTTGCAAATCGCCACTGTCAATCGTGAAGGCAGCAGCCAAGGCCAAGGTGGAGGGCGCGACAGTGTTTCAGTGCATTCATCAGCAGCGGTTTGAGTAAAATCATGTCCTTTTATGTAGTATGTTGTAGTATATATTGCAGTCATCAAGAATAAGCATCATTTTTTTCCAGCTAGTGTTTCTTCTGCAGTTTTAGTGTAAGCTGTATTTTGATGTTCCCTATGTGGAAAAGAGTGTTTCAAGAGTGCTTTTTGCATACTGATCTTAGTAGTTAACAGACACTACATTTTGCGCAAATAGGCATTAAAACGGACTAGGCATTAAAATGGCAGCAGTGGAAACCTGTTTGTGATCCCTTCTCTATCATTTCAAAACACGGATAGCCCGTGATAGATTGCCTTTTGACGTCTTAAAGCACGCCAGTGGTGGAGGACCGGTTTTGACTTTATAAATCTTTTCATTAGCTCCCTCGAAAGCGAAAGTGGTGCATTGTCCTCCTTGGTGTTGAATGCTACCCTCAGCAATATCCTTGGCGTTGACAGTGGTTTGGTTTCTTCGACTTAGACAAGTGGATAGCGTAGCATGACGCGTATCGGATAAGCTTACCACATTTTATTAAAGGATGGCGGAAATGTAAAAACATGGGATTTCGTTTGCATTTTTACGGCCTGCGTTGATCATAAGAACTTGACTTGGCGCCTTGAGCAGCAGTTCTCCGATTTCCAACCTTCATCCTAGTTCGCAGTATGTATCACCCCCTTCAAAGTGCCACAGTCGCCTAAGGGATGTAAAAGGTATTTCATTGTGAGGCTCTGGCAATGGCTAATTTGGATAGTTAGTCATGTAAATACACACTTGAGAAGTGCTGTGGCTCACCTAATGAGAGAGGGTGACTGAATTTATGAGACGTTGCTTCTGTTTATTTAACGTGATGCCATCGCTTACACATCGGTACACAAGGGTAGTTTAATGGGCAAATTAACAAAGCATGGCAAGTTTCTGTCTTCCAATTTTATAGACAATCTATAGGATTAGGTTGCGGTTAATTGAGCCCACGCAGAATGCAGAGCGGGAACAAGCTTGCAGTATTACCCACGATGACCTTGACATGAACGCAGAACTACCCAAAAACTAGTCCGTGTTGACCTTGCTATAGTTCACATGAACTCCACTGCTGAATTTCCCTCTCTTCCAACCACTCGTTCCATTCAGCATCTAAATGATCGGTGGGCTCCCTTCCACCGCTCAGGAAGGAAAGTATAGCATGGGTTATCAATGGAAAAGGAGTGCAGTGATTCCATTCCTGACGGTTTGAAGGTGCATCCATACCGACTGACAGAGAAGTGTGCATCGCATGGTCCATAAATAAGACCCAGTTAAGTTTCGTCCCTCTGACTGTATTTCGTGCATTGCATTCGGGTACCCTGGTACTACCACTGCTATGGCCTGTAGTAGTGTTTCGGGGCATATTTTTAATGATCTCGTCCAAGTTTAAACGAACGTAGCTGTTTTGAGTCTATAACTCCCACTCAAACATGATCTTTGACCTCTTCTGATAATACCCGATTAATTAATATGGATGCGAATTGCATCTTGCAGGAGTCCATGCTTCACAACATAAAATACAGCATAACCTTTGTATGCACTTTAATAATTCCAACAACGAAAGAGAGACAGTTGCCATGTCTCGTCCATTTGCAAATTCAGCTGCCCTTATGCACTGATGCGCAAACAATGATATCACGGCGAATGGACAGAGGCATCAACCTATATATTTAGTCATCATCTGTTATTAGGCATGCCACAACACTTCTAAGTCGCCTCAGCATCAGCGCTGCTTACCTACTTGCCATTAATCGCATGCAGCAGGGCAAATTAAAGGAAAGGTTGTGAAATGAGTCTTAATATCCGCAGATAGAAGTNACCCGGTGTCTGCGTGTCATTTTCGCGGATCGCTTTACAAAGTGGCGCATGTGCCAATCCTGTTCACTGGGACTCATTCCAAAATCTTTGCCTTCGCTCTATAGCTGCTCTGCATGTCACTCACTGCCACGGATATAACTATTGATGTTGCTGAGACATCTGTGCAGAATGGAGATGGTATTAGCTCCCACGAGTCAAACCTTAGCCTTCGCACGTTTGCATGCATCATTTTTGCAATCTTGCTGATTGGTCGTGTGGGGCAAAGTACTTACGATGCTAGTGATGCTGCTGCAAACGCTGGAGGAAAGATTCAGTTTTAATGATAATGCTTATTTGGGTTTTAATGGTCAGCTTGCTTCCAAATATAAATTTCTCTAACGTATTTCAAATTTTCGCCTTCTGTAACGCAGGTGGTGTATCGTTATGATTCACCCCGAAGTCGCGAAGGCACCTCAAGTTGAAACGGTTTGGTGCAATAGGTGCTGAGAACTGTTCACATCGTTATAATGCTGAATAGCTATGCGTCAGACCATGTGGTCTGCTCTCAAGTACTGCGTAGTCGACCCCAACCAAAATTTTGTCTCTGGCAGGGGTCATGGGGAGCATGAAACCAACACAAATCTAGTGTCACAACGCCTGCAAGATAAAGAATAAACTTTGAACCCCAATTTCGCAATTTAATTTAAATCCATGTTAACATCCTGGAACACATCTTCTCGTTCGATACATAATAATGCATAAAGGACCGTTCAAACCACATCATAAAATAGCCAAACACTATTTAGTCAGTGGCAATGGTCAGCCACTTCACCACCACCTGATAGCAAAGTTGATCCGTCAGTATGGAGTGTCCAAATCGATCCGCATTGATCATGCTCCCATTTTTAAAGCTAACTTTATGCTTAACTACGCAAGATCTTCGGGACTTCAGCAGCACGTACAACACCTGGACACCCACAAGGCGACAGGTGGGTGGAGAGTGCAAATAGCACCCTCATCAAATCAATAACGACCCTTGCAAAAGAAGCACACCCCAAAGATTGTGACTTAAGTCTATGACGTGCTCTCTCAACATAGAGGGCTTCGGTTCACATATCACCTGGTGTTTAGCCGTTCAGGACGCCCACAGGCTGCAAAATGAGAGTATTTTTTCATAGTTTTTATCAAACGAGAAAGTGGCAACCGGTAATGCCCAAAGCATGTACTGCGTCTAAAAGAGGCATAAGAAAACCTTTGAACATCGCACGGAAACGCCCACAATTGTCTCATAGCGGATGGAAAAATGGTAGAACAGGCACAGTTGAAATAACGTCTGCTACGAAGGAGACCATGTATTTTAATCCGCCAAGAAGCAAATCTGGATTATCACTGCATTCTGCTTGCAAAATTCCCCAAAAATAGAGAGGACTTGCATAGGCGAGTGGGCCAATGTCTATGTGGAGGACTGGGTGTATCAATCGACGAATAATTGACCAGAATGAGTGATCTAGTCTTTCATTCATGTCTACTAACAGATCGTTTTCCTCAGGCAAAATTTTGTAAGGCTTCGAATTCTCCTATTTTATGTGCACCTGTACCGAAAGTAAATGCAGTAATAACCAGCTTCACTGATTTAAAATGGACGTTTAACAAACGCCTTCAAGGCCGCAGGATAAGACCTCCTTTCAGCCAAATGCATGCCACATTCCAATCGTATCAACTAGTTGCAGAATACCGCCGCACAATTGTTGCTTTAGCAGTGGCAATAGTGGGATATTAATAAGTCGAATTGGTGGTCATCCTCACAAAGTTCATCTCTTCACCTCGTTCTCCTCGCACTGAAGCAAGCATTTGCAATTGGAACATTGGGTTACGATCGCATGCGAATCGGTTGATAGGATACAACATTTGGAAGATCCTTAGGCCACAAATCGTTAGGCTAAGATCTCACCATTTGCTTTTGAAGGCTACATGGAGCACAATGACTGAATGTGAAGGATTTCCTCCCTTAGGTGAGGTTGCACACTCATTATATTAGTCGATATGTTTGAAGACCTGCATTATGGGTCCATAGCATTACTTTTAGTTATATTGTTATCATAATGGTAGTTAATGTAGGGGTAAAGAAAAATTGGTATCGTTTCAGGTGGACGACTATTTGGTAACGTTGAAGTGGATACAAGTTTGCATGTGCTAGCAACATTTATTCAATTGGCGCTTGTGGGTGTGTTTATGGAATCCCTGCCAACAGGCAGACGATCCTATATAAAGTGATTGTAAGGCAGCAAAAAGGTGCACTTGAGATGCAAAAGCATTTAGTCTATGCTTAAGCAGTAGCCTTTGTGTGGAAGGGCCGAGGATCTTGGACGAATGGATCATGTCAGTCCGAGTGCATGCTGGTTCTAAGAAGACACCAGAAATGGGCAGATTTACCGACCCAAGACAGAAAGGAATGCTAACCAAAGAAAAGCCTAGCTATCGAGGATTATTCGTCACTTTTTTGGTTGGAGCACTTAACCTGGATTTAATCTGCTTAATGAGGCAAAATANAGATGCAAAAGCATTTAGTCTATGCTTAAGCAGTAGCCTTTGTGTGGAAGGGCCGAGGATCTTGGACGAATGGATCATGTCAGTCCGAGTGCATGCTGGTTCTAAGAAGACACCAGAAATGGGCAGATTTACCGACCCAAGACAGAAAGGAATGCTAACCAAAGAAAAGCCTAGCTATCGAGGATTATTCGTCACTTTTTTGGTTGGAGCACTTAACTTGGATTTAATCTGCTTAATGAAGCAAAATACTTGTAGGGGTGAATGACTTTAGTGAAATACATTGCATATAATCCATGTTGTGGTCAATGCCAAGCCTAAAACCGAGGTTTGGGGTAACTAATCAGATTTTTCAAGTTGTTTCTTAGACAATCGTTTAAAACTAAAAATAGGGCGCTGCGATCTGTCTTTACTCTTCGACAATTACTTGGCTATTCGTGTAAGCGCTTCAATATGCAGTGGATAAACACACGGCTAGCAATTGAGTGCAGCTGACGCCCAGTTACTCAAAAGGTCACCTCATAAATTCTACTTATAATAATAAAGTAGTTGGAGGAAACCAGGCCTGCTTTTTGCATGTTACTATGGTTGCAGAAGGAAACATGCTAACCTTACATGACAAGGAAAGTGTCACCGATGTTAACAGTGTGAGACACATAGACCACGTGAATGAAACCAGTAGGATAATTAGCCAGTTTACATTCCAAACAATACTGCGAGCTGCTGCTTGCATTCAGTCACCTTCTGGTGGGGCTGCCGACAGCACCTTGAGCACTGCATCCAATTCCAACACCAACATCACGGCCTCCTCCTTTGGTGCTACCTAATTCAATGCAGTAATACACGCGTGAAATAATCTGCAATCAAATGCAGCGCGAGGGAATGTGATATGGTGAGTTAAGGACTCACGATAGGAAATAGCACAAATAAGTGGGGGGATGTGTCGAGGAATGAAGAGCAGTATGGAGGATTAAAGTGAGGTGCAGATGATTGTAGCGTAGCAAAGTGAGTTAGCGACTCCGAGCGCTCTGCTTCCGTCACGTCTGTGCGTACTAACCCAGACCAGCGTAGCATAGCCTTAGGGGGCGTCACACCAACGGACGCCTACGAAAGGCTTTCACTGGCATCTACCACCTCCATACTAATTACGATTTGACTCCAAACTTTCCCAACCAACCGTCCATGCAATAAGATTCGACCCCTGAAGGTGCTATTCCGCTCGGTTACGAGGATGAAGCCTACGCACTACGGAATGGCGATCAGAAGACAATGGGGCTGCGCAACACCCATGTTTTTGAAAATGACCTTCCAAGTGTCACTGTAGTCTGGAAAAATTTCTTGTTCTAATTGCTTTTGTTCTTAAGCCACGATTTGATTTATATGACGAAACCATGCGATTGCTGTTGAATCTCGAATGCGGGACAACTTTCATTGTTCAAGTGCATTTGCAAATGACGCTAATGCAGTGATAGTAATACTTGCGGTAGACTTATCAGCACGAAGGCTGTAAACGATCTGCTCTTCTTCCCCTTTGCGTTTTAGCTACTTGTTCTTACATGATCATATTTCAATGCTCATAAATAAGCCGAGGATGTGAGTTAGACTTATGAGCATCAATTACCTCTCCATCACGCTAAATCGACTTAGCTACATCTCTGATTACACATTTGTCACTGGTGGCATGCAGAGAGCGAAAGGAATGGGTGGAATGAGTACCATTGAACAGGGTTGCGATGTGCGCCAATTCGTAAAGCTGATTCGAAAATGGCACACAGACAGCTAATAAGAAAGTGACGACCACTTAAAGGCTACTGTCAATTGAGAAAAAGACATAAATGTGCAAGCGAGAGAACTTTTCCTTAATGTATTTTGTGTGGGTTCGTGCGATAGTTACACGAACGTGGCGTTCGGTGAAGTACGATATCCAGTCCTCGATTTGGTATTTTAAATGTCTTGAAATGCACATTTGTGGTTGTGGGAATCGGTGCTTTTCCATCTGCAGATGGAATGTGCTTGTTAACGCCATATGAACATTAGAGAAGTTGAAACTGCTGGAGATTTTTGGGAAAAAGCTCGAGTAATAAAGGCGAAAATAAAGTAATAGCATATGCAGTTAGGTAGGAAATTTAAGAGTAGTGTGATGTTTAGTAATGAAGTGACGGACTCCAGCGAAAGCCTCGTGTAGTCGCCTGTGGGTGTGACGCCCTCCCGAGGTTGTGCTACACTGGTCTGGGTTAGTACGCACGACGGTGGCGGAAGCTGAATGATCAGAGTCGCTGGCTCACTTTGTTATACTACAACAACCCGCACTTCACTTTGGTCCTCCAACCAATTTTTCATTCTTCCACATTTTTCTCCACTTACTTGTGCTATTTCGTATGGTGCGTCTCCATCCCATCATGTCACATTCCTTCGCACTCTGTTTGATTGCCGATTGTTTCACGTATATGCTGCTGTAATGAATAAGTTAGCACTTAACGAAGAGGCTATAATATTGGCGTTGAATGCTGTGCTCAAGATGCCGTCGGTGGCCCCAACAGAAGATGGATGAGCGCAAGCACGTTGAGGTGTATTTGGTGGAATGCAGCTTTGTAGTTTACATTGGCAAATGCATTGTCAATGGCTCAAAGCTTTACGACGAGAGCTGTAAAATTGGTACACATCAATTGATGCTAATGGATAGACCTTGTGAATAGATGTAAGGCAAGTTCGAATGCACTTTCTAACTTTACTGGAAATCAGGTACTGATTCTAAATGCAAAGTAATTGAGAATGATCGGGTATGGAAACCATCTGTGATTAATAATAACGAGTATGTACTGTAGCATTCATCGGATTTAATGCAGCTTACAGTAATATTTGGAAGGTCAATTAACTAATTATCCTGCTGGTTCTCATTGCGTGGCCAATGTGCCTCAGGTTGTAAACATCGGCAGTACTTTCATTGTCATTTAGGGTGAATTAGTTGTTAGGTTTAGAGCAGGAAATCGTTGAGAGATTGTAGCATTTCATTTTGTTGAATAGTGCAATTTCCATTAATGATGCTGGAGGCTAATTCGCCTTTGATCCACCAAGCTTAATGCGCTTAATGGTTTTGAGCTGTCCCATCTTTTGATTGCAACATTTGCGAAGAGCACCATATGAGCCTGGAAAACGTAAAAGTGGTTGTCGCCCAACCTTCGCTAATCGTCTTGAAATCCGAAGTGCCGGAAGGCCTTACCCATTTACTGTGCGGTACAAGCCATCTTTGAAATCTTTCCTTTTGGGCAGCCTATAGGGAAGAGAGGCTACATCCTTCGTCGAATATCCGAACAGCCATACTCTTGTTCGATTTTATTTTCAAGGGCACCCAAGTCTTGTTTCTTGAGTGCTCTGAATCGCTGTCCTGTGCATTTGATGACCTGCCTGGTGAAATGGACCCGCTAGCCGTTTACCAATTTCAAATAGAGCGCAAATGTAGAGTAAAAGTTATCCGCGAGACCCATGAATAAATAACTCTTCCTGAGCTAGTCCCTTAATTTAAGGCACGTGGATGGGTATCAGCACAGTTGCGGATAAAGTGAAGTGTTGACGCAAGGTTAATTGCTACGAATTTGGGCTTCTGTGAGTTCCTGCATCAGGTAGCTGTAGAAGCTTTTCGACTGTGTGTAGATCTAACATTATTCAAGTTAGGGCATATTATTGTGATTTGGACAGCACTGGAGGTGGGTATTTTAACGTAGAATGCTTTAGCGGCGCTTAATTTTTGGTCCATTTATATGGCAGGTGTTGTTGGCATAGGAATGTAAAATCAGAGGGCTAGAACTATAGTCCACCGCAATGATTTGAAAGTCGCAAGACGCTTAAGCATGCGCCCTGCTTTCTACGATCATGGCCTGCGTTCTTTGTGCCATTATTTCCATTTTCCGTATTGCAGCCACTAAATATGCAAGGATGAGGTGATTTTAGCTATTGCGATGCGCACTTTAACAAAATCCCGACACTGTGGCAAGATAAATTGGTCATGTTGCTCTAATGTGGCAAGGACCTTGGTCATGGGTCAGAAATGAATTGAATTCGCTTGAATTCGCATTAGTGGTGATCCTAAAAGCGTTTGAAAAATTTGCGTTTCGTAGCAACTCTTCCGTGGCAATGGATGTACAAGGTAGAGTCGACGAATGATCGATACATCAATAACGCTTATTTCCACTAGGCGATCATCCATGTTTTCTAATATATGACTTCTTTTACAAACTCTTAGTTGTTTGCTCTCCAATCATATCCGACTCAAAATTTGATCTGCTCTTATCTGCTGGCTATGTCACACAGGTTTGAAGGAAAAGTGGTGACATGACTGCCACCATAAAAAAAAGAGATTAGCATTCCCTCTGTCTTGAATGTACGACGTCGGAGGGCCTAGAAACCCCCAATAAATACTAAGATAAAGGACGTGGTAGAAGTGTCTGTTTGCGCACCTCGTTCTTGCTGCGATTATGAATTTCTGGCCTATCAGAGACAAAAGCATTGGCGTANTCAAATAAATGATAGCTTATATCGCTGTGCTGACAAGGTGAAGTAAAGTGCTGACCTCCCAGTCAGGAGGAACGGTTATCAACTTAACCTGTGTTGAATTCAATCACTCTGTTAGATCTACCTTTCGACAGTGCATCAAAGAGACATATCATTTCTAGCAAGGTCTTATTTAAAAAAGCAAGTTAAACTCGCTTGCATTCGCATCAGGGGTGATCCTAAAAGCGTTTGAAAAATTTGCGTTCCGTAGCAACTCTTCCGTGGCAATGGATGTACAAGGTAGAGTCGACAAATGATCGATACATCAATAACGCTTAATTCCACTAGGCGATCATCCATGTTTTCTAATATATGACTTCTTTTACAAACTCTTAGTTGTTTGCTCTCCAATCATATCCGACTCAAAATTTGATCTGCTCTTATCTGCTGGCTATGTCACACAGGTTTGAAGGAAAAGTGGTGACATGACTGCCACCATAAAAAAAAGAGATTAGCATTCCCTCTGCCTTGAATGTACGCCGTCGGAGGGCCTAGAAACCCNGCAAATGATCGATACATCAATAACGCTTAATTCCACTAGGCGATCATCCATGTTTTCTAATATATGACTTCTTTTACAAACTCTTAGTTGTTTGCTCTCCAATCATATCCGACTCAAAATTTGATCTGCTCTTATCTGCTGGCTATGTCACACAGGTTTGAAGGAAAAGTGGTGACATGACTGCCACCATAAAAAAAAGAGATTAGCATTATCTCTGCCTTGAATGTACGCCGTCGGAGGGCCTAGAAACCCCCAATAAATACTAAGATAAAGGACGTGGTAGAAGTGTCTGTTTGCGCACCTCGTTCTTGCTGCGATTATGAATTTCTGGCCTATCAGAGACAAAAGCATTGGCGTAGGCTCATTTATAACGTCGGTTTTATTGGCCACAACTGCTGAGCTCACGCACTGCAGCTAAGCTGGCCACCAGCGGTAGAAACTCTGATGGCGCTTCGAATGTCCATTTGATTCGATGCAGATAAAAAACGAAATGCGCTCAGTTCCAATGGCTTAGTAACTACTGGTTTACCTTACACGGTAGCGCTTTCGTTTTGGACAGCTTTGCATTCAAATTTTACCACTTATGGCGCACTGCAACATGGCTTGCTATTTGGCACAATCACGAATAGAGTCAGGTGAATTCCAATGCTGCATGACTGACATGCGTATGAGCGTTACAGCCTAGACTAATGCGGTCTAGCACCACAGTTGACTCTGAAGTAAATAAGTCCATTACAAAGTGTGTTGTGGCATAGGGATTATGAGTACAATAGGAATTAACTGGGTTGAGAGCCAATATTGGAGCGGCTGCGTGGTGGAATACTAACGCAGCGATATTGCCTCCCAAAGGCAAAGGCGTTTGCACAGTGAAGTTGGTAGGCAAGAATTGAAAGCTGCATTGAGATTAGCACAGCAGTGAATGAGCCACTGAGTGTGCAGAATGGTGGACCGCAAGAGAGTGCAATATTGTCAGAATGCTAAACGAGATTGCGTCATTCGAGAAAATTCGGTAGACAATAGCTTAATAAATTCATCACGTCAACAATTTCATCACACTCATGCATGTAACCATGATTGGATTTTGGAAAAGCCACGTAAAAGGGAGATGCAGATGAATTTATTTAATGGTGGTACATCTGCATGGAACCGATTAAATGATTTGAGGTTTACACGCGTGACATTTACTTAGGTGGCGGTTAGGACACGTACGTCCATCTCATTACAATAATCCATGTTCAATACTGAGACTACAAAGCGCAAGCATTTATGCAACATTTTAGGCACAACGCATCAAAGAGCATAATATTTGGAGGTAACAAGTCCGTCAGACTTTTCTAGACGTTAGCTGTCGCATCGGTTAAACGAAATTGTAAAGTTTAATAAGGATAGAATGCAAGTGTGAAGAAATCGGTAATATATATCAAAACAAGGTATGAAAAAAACTAGTAGAAATAGAGTCCAAAAGCGTTAGTGCATAATCAGGTAAGTAAAAGAAGTAGAGGTGCAAAATAAGACGGCCAAAGAATTGTAAAAAAGAAATAAAAAGGAAGAGTGGATTAAGCGAATAGTCTATACGTAGACGTAGAAAGCAAAACACATAGGACAAAAATATACGGCCACTGAGAAACATGCGGTAATGAGGAACAGTAACAAAATGCAAAGGATGGAATGGCGAACACCGTATGCGGAGGCAGCAATGTTAACAACAGTAATAAAAGCAGCAGCATAAAGAAATAGAAGGAGAGGAGTGAGGAGTGCGGCGTGAGGGAGGGTGGCGCGTTGGCAACAGCACTGAGCAATATCTATCAGTGATGTTGTGCCGCACCACACTCGCTGCCTCACTTCACAAACGCTGCGTAGTGGTCTTGTCTGCAGCTGTGGAAGATGGCTTTGCGCGCACTGTGTGCGACTGCAGTACTTATAGTAGTAGCATCACAGGGAAATGTAGGAGGAGTAGTGTGGAGGAAAGATATTCGTTGCTTCTCAGCTGCAACAATGTGGCAGTGGAGAGAGCTGCCACGAGTTTGGGAGACACTCAGAGAAGTGGACGCATGGTGAGGCACCGAGAGCGCGTGGGTGAGTTAGTGGATGTGAAAGTAAGGAGAGGGAGGTAGAGAATGCAGTGGTGGATTAAATGAATGAAGGGTGGGGATAGGGAGGCATAAAGAAGGCAGAAGGAAAAGGAGAGGAGTGCGGCGTTAGAGAGTGTGGCGCGTTGCCAACAGCACTGAGCAGTGTCTATCAGTGATGTCGGGCAGCGCCACACTCGCTCACGTATTGCATACCCTTTCGCCTCCGATATGAACTTCCTTGCATTCTGCTTTTGCTTATATACTTTCTTCCCACCAATCCTATTCGGCGGCTCTTTATTTTGCTATCTCCGAATCTGTCTTCTCATTGGTTGACCTCAATGTCTGCTCCCTTATTTCACCCCCTCCAGTCTTGTTACTCGTCCTATTTTACATTGATATTGGTGCCTGTTTTTATTGACTGTTTTGAGTCATTTAGACTGCCACTTCTATTATCGCGGATTTCCGTAGCAGGTTCTGCCTGAACCCTCCCAACCTAAGGATTGGAATGATAGACTTTGCTCCTTTATAGTAGACCGACATTAACGATACGCTCTACTCACACCACGATGTCAGCGTTTGCACCTCTTGTAAGCAGTTATCACTTGTAGTCCTGTTTCCTCATTTTACCTTGTTCCTGCTTTTTTCCATTTGGGCATTACACTCCTTTGCTGATCCCTCTAATTTGGCGAGATGTATGCGAATGCGATCCGCTCTGTAGGCACTGTGACACTGCATCGATTGACCCAATAGTCCACCGTGGATTTGGCTATCGTTTCATCGCCTGCACTATGCATATATACACCAAGATATCCACCACTGCTTGTGTCAAAGGACAGAACTTTATTTCATGTTGTGACAAGGAGGAACCGGAGAGTTCTTTCGGCTAATCATGCTCTCTCATCAAACTTGCAGTGCATTTTCAATCAGGATATTGTCTGCATCTGTGCTAACGTAGGTTGTGTCTGATGTAAGCAAACGCACACTTATTATAGCCTTTGCTGGCTACCGAAAATGTCGTTTTCTCATTTAACTCATTCAACATCTTACGGATCATTAAATGTCCAATAACATGAATTAGTTCCTTCTATTCCTCCATGTTTAGCTGCGGTAACAACTAGATCTGATAAAAGAAATGATGAAGGTAACCACAGCAGGTAGCCAACATTGGCTAAATTCTTGAGTTTGTCAGCGAATCGAGCTAACTCTAGCTGGTAAATCGACCTCACAAGCACTGTCAAAAATCATTGAATTGAGCAATGAGACAAGCAAAAGTCCAAGTGAAACCGGTGCATCTGTGGTGCTGCCTTCGTCTGATGCAATCAACTATCGGAGAGTTGCCAAGCTTTTGAATTTGAAAGAACAAAGGTTCACGTCTTTGGAAATAGTCTTTATTGCCAAATTTGTGGTGCTGCCTTCGTCTGATGCAATCGACTATCGGAGATTTGCCAAACTTTTAAATTTTAAAGAGCAAAGGTTCACGTCTTTCCTTAGGATTACTGGAGAGTACCGCTTTAGAATCTTATGCGGGCAGACTTGTAAGATGCTCATGGTTCCATTTTTCCAACCAAGCTACACGAGTTCTGTCTTCTTGGTAAATTCTTGTCCGTAAAGTACAATTCTACCCTCGTGGTATACTTTAATTCTACTCCCGTTCATAGTTGCCCTACGATTTAGAGCATGGCCTCCAGTACATGGATGCAGCCTCCCGTTCATAGTTGCCCTACGATTTAGAGCATGGCCTCCAGTACATGGA